>JBBPBX010103589.1:0-11861 GCA_038048925.1 Garcialebias charrua | reverse complement strand
TGTGACCTCCCTCACCTAGCCTTGTGAGAGCCGGTGTACCTGTTTGCAGACACCTCTAGGTCTGTCTGTTGTAGACAGTCCTGCGGCAACCTGCTGGGGCTTATTGTTCTGATTTAGTACCCCATGAACCACGAGGGAAGGGAGGTGACAGCCCCACCCTTTATAGCGATCGTTATCAGAGGGGAGCTGTGTTATTGATCTTGCTGTTGTTGTTTTTTTGTTGGGTTTTTTTGAGTCAAGAAACAAGGCAAAACTGTTCTTTGAATTTTTATTCTTTTTTTTTTGTGCAACCATCTTTTGACTTTATTTCATATACAGAACAGTCATGTTTTGTGCAAACATCAAAGTCACCAGCTTTTTGTACTCTTTTACAAATAAAGTCTGGGCATATAACAAATGGCTCCCTTACCTCCTGGGCGGACGAGCCGGCAAAGCTGAGCAGAGGGCTCGTTCCATCAGGCTCGCTTCTGTCTCGTGTCACGATTCACCGAAGAGGTCCTCTGTTGGACCGCTTGGCGGGGTACGAACCTGTTTCTACTCCAGGACTGACCAGCTTGAGGTGGACCTGGTAGGGGTCCCTGCCGGTGCTCCCCTTTGTACGCCGGCCTCTTCTGTGGAGGATAACGTGTGGTTGAGCATTGCAGAGGTTGCACAGGTCTGTTCCCAGCTGTTTCCCTGGGGGGGGGGCAAAAGCTCTCCTGGGCATGCCTTCCCGGAGGGCTTCAGCCTGTTTACACTTCTGTTCCAGCCTGGTCTGAATCCGGTCCAGGGCATTTCCGAACAGTCCCGCCGGCTCTATCGAGTGGTGCAGAAAAGGGACCCGCTGACCTTCCGGAAGGTCCGTCAGGGTCATCCACAAATGACGCTGGGCAATGACCACCTCAGCCATACATCTGCCTTGTGCAATGGCAGCTGTCCCCATCATGCAGAGCACAAAGTCCGTAGCCCTGCGGGCTTCCTCCAGCACTTCGGTGGCAGCTTGTTTGTCTGTCGTCACCTGGAGCTCCTGTAGCTTTTCAGCCAGGTACGCCTGCATCATCGCGGACGCGTTCATCACGCGCACCGCGAGGCCCTGAGCTCTGTAGCACTTCTCGAGCTGAGTAGCTGAGGCTCGACATGCTCTACTGGGCAAAGTCGGTTTTGTTCCAAAGGATCTGGGGACCAGGTGAGACGCAAGCGTGTCCTCCATCTGTGGCACATTGGCTATTCCCGCTGCCTCCATTCCAGCCACGTCCAGGAACTGTGAGAGTGGGAGCAACATGGGAGCTCTAGGTTAATAATAATAATAATAATAATGAATTCAATTTATAACGCACTTTTCATTAATGAAAATCTCAAAGTGCTAAGGTTCAGCCCAGGTGCGAGTCAGCTCTGTGAGGAAATCCGGGAAGATGGGCATCCTGTGCCTTGTTGTAGATTGCTACTTGGCATAAAATAATTTCCTGCCAATCTCGTGACTTGTTGACAAGGTGGAGGTTCTAGCCAAGGGATCTGTAACGCGTCCGTTGCTCTGCGGCACAAGTCGAACAAAGCGGGGATCGAGATGTCAGTCTCCGGGAGCACTGGCTCTGGGTTTTGGGAGAGGTCCTCCTCTTCTACGTCATACTCGTTGTCAGCTTCATCACCAGAAATTTCACCCGAGGCTGTTAGCGAGATCTCATCCGCGTTCGTCATGCCTCGAGTGTCAAATTTGGCTGTCGAGTCCCCGATGGGAGCCGCCATGTCTGGACTGTCGCCCCATTCGACTCGAGTACTGTCGTCCAAATCCATGCTCTCGAGCTCCGGCGTGGGAGTGAGAGCCTCAGTGAGATCCGGGTCTGTTGGCGCCGCAGCTGTGCCCATGGCTTTGGCCACAAAGTCAACCTGGTGCCTCCTCACCGCCTCCAGCATCTGGCTGCAGTGTGGGCAGGAGTCGGGTGCGTCCAACGCCATTTTCGCGTGCAGCATTCCAAGGCAGACAGGACAGGACAGGTCTTGTGGGTGTCTGTCGCCAAAAGGGAAAAACCGTAGCCGCTGGGGCAGGCGCGCGAGCTAGGGCTTGCCGTCCTGCTAGCCTTTTTTGTAAATTTCGGCTTTCACTTTCCTTTCTCTGGAGCCATGTCCGAGAGAAAACAATTATTTTCAAAAATCTTGTTCGAGACGTCTCCTCTGTCACGTCGCTTTCGCTAGCTAGCCTGCTACGACTTTAGCAAGGTAGCGATGTGACGCAGTTAGCGCCGTCGAGCGAAGCAGTCTGCGGAGAGAAGAGAAAAAAACTTTGTGGTTAAGGAAAAAAGTGCCGGACTAGCTTTCGCAAGCCCAGCAATTGTTGGCTTAATATTCTTATTCGCCCCAGAATTCGTTGTTTGGTTCACTTTGGATCAAAAAGGAGAGATACACTTAAAATACGACAAACGCACACAATTTAAAGTTCCAAAAACCAGTTTAATTAATCATAAGTTTTAAAAAAGGGTCACAGAATACATTTGTTCTATTTCTTCAACAACCATTATATTTGTTTAAAAGAAAACCAGGGATAAAGAGTGGGGAGAGAGGGGAAGGAAGAAAGAGACATTTGAATGCGCATTCAAGGAGACATACAACCTGAGAGTTTCTCCCTCGTAGCTTGTTCCTGCGTTGCTTCTCTGGAGGAGGAAGTCTGCTTCTTATATTCTCCACTGTTGCCCATCCCTAAGCTCATGCTACAGGAATGTTTTTCTATCCTCGACTGATACCTAAACTCATGCCACAAGAATGTTTTTCTTACCCCTCTAGGTTGAGTGGAAAGTCCCTGCTCATACAAACACTTGCCAGACCGGAAACACAAGGATGTTCTTCTTACCCCTCAAGGTTGAGTGGAAAGTTCCTGTAGTTGTTTTGCACAAACACTTGCCAAACAAGATATGCTACTGTTTGCATCAACTTGTAGCAAAGGAGCAAATGAAACAGGAAGGCAAAAATATATTTTATTTGACAACAAAACCCCCTTTGGACCTCAATTCCTGAGGTCCACCTCAAGAAATAAAATCACACGACTCATAATGTAGTTTAATGCATATGTACATAATATTCAATCAGTTTTTTCAAAATCCTCCCAGTTATAATTTTTTCCGACTGTCGTAGTGACCCTCTTGTCTGGCCACCACATTTTGAGACAAACTTCTCAAAAACCACTTTATCCAGGTAATATTTGAAGAGTAAAATAAAAGACCACTGAGTCAATGTACACTAATTGGTTAAAATGTAAATTATATGATTTAAATGGATTAAGCAAAAAAAAAAAAACGGTAACTCTTAATAAGATATATATGAGTAAAATTCTTTTAATCGATAAAGGACGTAAAATGTTGAGACAAGATCTGTGGAATGTTTAATAAGAGAGTACAATACTAGAGTAAAGGATAACGTTATTTTATGCACCAGCAGAATGTGAAAATGAATGTAAATGTATTCTGAATGATGTGAGTTAAATAGTAAAGACCTATGAACTTGTGAGACCTTGATTCCTCCTCCAGACAGCAAGGCAGTTGTCTCCCTTGAACACACAAAAACAGAGAAAGAACACAAGATTTATATCACCATCACAGAAACATTAATATACTTTTTGAATGTGCCACACGTACTTAGGGGCATTCCCCTAGGGTGCTCGGGAATGTCCTCCTATGTTCCCGAGTTTTCTTCGTGTAATGTGAGACTCTAATATGTAGTGTTTTTATCGTTTTAGGTGTCTGTTCTATGTGTGCATGTTCCAGCATCGAGTGGCCCCATAAAACAGAGTCCTTCTGAGCCCGCACGCAACTTTACTCGACTACTTTGGTCTATCAAGGTACAAGAGTTCGAATGCGAGCTCCTCTTGTTGTCCCGCTCGATCCTCTCAGCTCCTTCCTGGTTCACGGGCTGGAGCACACTGACTCCAATGGTACCAGACCTCCCCCTTTCCTCTCAGCCTGACCGCATGTGAGGTTCTCTCGGTCACTTGGAAAGGACCTGCCCAGCGAGGCTCCGCCCACTTTCTCTTAACGACCCTCAGCAGCACCCACTCAGCTGTGGGTAGGTCAGGGTCTCCTGGTGGACCCCTTTTCTCGTGTACCTGCTGAGTAAAGTTGGTTACTAAAGCTTTTAACTCATCAAAGTATACCTTATGGTCCATCTTTCGGTCCTCCTTGTTGGGCAGAGAACAAGCATTCGGTCCAGGGAAAGGTCGACCTGTAGTTAACTCATAGGGAGAGAAACCAGTGCCATTATTAACAGAAGTTCTTACAATCATTAATGCAATTGGCAGAGCGTCAACCCAGTTTAATTTGGTCTGTGCACAGATTTTGCTCAATTTTTGTTTTATGTTCTGATTCATCCTTTCGACCTTGCCTTGGGACTGGGGGTGGTACAAGGTCCCGAAGGCGTGCTTTAATCCTAACATTTTTTCCACAGCCTGCAGGTCTGCGTTTTTAAAATGTGTACCATTATCAGATCTGATTTTTTCGGGAAACCCATGTCTAGGAATGTAATGGTTTATCAGGAACTTTATGACTGTTTTACTGTCTTCTTTCCTTGCAGGTATGGCTTCAGGCCATCCTGTGAGAGCGTCAACACACATCAACACATATCTGTATCCCTTAATGGTTTCAATCATGTCTGTGTAATCTATGATCATGATTATGGGGCGGCCGTGGTGTAGTGGTAATGGCAGTCGTCTCCCGATCGGAAAGTTGGCGGTTCGACTCCCGGGATCCGCACCATGTGTCGTTGTGTCCTTGGGCAAGACACTTAACCCTGAGTTGCTCCCGGTAGGACTGGAAAGCACCTTGCATGGTAGTCTGCCGCCACCGGTTTATGAATGTGTGTAGCATTCAATATATGTGTAGCACTTTGAGATTTTCAGTAATGAAAAGTGCGTTATAAATTGAATTAATTATTATTATTATTATGATCACTTCCTGTCCTGGTCTGAACAGGAAGGGAAATATCCCTTGTTCTGGTTTTACAGTAGGTCGGATGTTGTATTGTAAACAAACTTTACAGGTTCCTATGTGTTCAGTTATCATGTCTTTCATGTGTGGATGCCACCATTGCTGAAGATTCCTGGCCATCTGTCCGCCGCCCACATGAGCCAGACCGTGTGCTTCCTGAAAAACTAATGGTTTCAGAGTCATGGGCAGGATCCACTTTTCATTGGGTCCTGTCCACAACCCGCTCTGTTCATTCTTTTTCCCTCCCTTGTTTTTCCAAACAGATCTCTCTTCCGGAGACGCCTCATTCTGTGCCTTTGTGATTTCTGTTTGGCTCCAACGACTGCTCCACTGACATTCTTCTTCCACTGTCACCATCTGAACTCTTGCTAAATAGCCAGCTGCCACTTTAGCTGCTCTGTCTGCCTGCCTATTACCTTCAGCAGTATCCGACTGTGTTACATCATGACCTTTGCATTTCACTACTGCTACTTTCCTTGGAAGCATCAGACTATCAGCTAACTCTTTTATGAGTTCTTCATGTTTTATGGGTTTATTTCCTGCTGTCAAAAACCCTGCTCTTTTCCATTGGGGTAATTGTACATGAACAACCCCGTAAACGTATGCCGAGTCTGTGTATACTGTGATTTCTTTTCCTGTGCCTAATTTTAGTGCTGCAACTACCGCTTGAATTTCGGCTTTTTGAGCTGACTGTTTTCCCATCAACTGTCCAGATTCTACCACCTCGAATGCATCTCCGTTTTGTTTAACCACTGCGAACCCTGACTTCAAAGATCCATCCTCCATTCTAAAGCAACACCCGTCCGTGTAGAGTACTTCTGAATGTGGTATATGTTCTGTTTCTAGGTCGGACCTGATTTTTTCTTCCATATAGACCTTTTGAACACAATCGTGCGTGTGTGTTGTATTCATTCCGTCAGCCATGTTTACACCTTCATGTGAAAATGATAAATTCGGTGCTGCCAAAATGTTACTCATGCGTCTTTGTTTCAATGAAGTCATTGTGAAGAGTTCGGAGTTCACATAGGCCACGACATTATGTGATGTTAAAATGTGCAATGGATGGCCCATCACTATATGTGCTGTTTTTTGTTTTTTTTTTTTTTATTGAGAAAGCCAGTTACATTACAATTATAGTTATATTGATTTCCTTCTCTTTTTACATTCTCAGTTTCCTCATTTTTCCTTTTTAACAAACCGAACAGCAGCTAGAGAAATAAAATAATAATAATAATAAAATGAAAATAAACAAAAAAAATAATAATAAAATAAAACAAAATAAAAACCTAAGCAAAAACCAACCAGAACTTACATGTGAGTGGCGGGGTAGCCTGAATATTAACAATCATTGACATTATATATCAAGTCCAGATATCAACCTGAATGGCAGCAAGGTTTACACGAAGTCAGACATAACAGGTTTAACATATTCTGTCCATTTTGACCATATCTTATAGAATGTGACCATCTGAACATTAATGGAATAAGACAGTTTCTCCAATACATAAATCTCTTTCACTACATTAATCCAGTCTTCAGTTGTTGGGGGTTCCTGTTTAAGCCATTTTCTTGTGAGGGCCTTTTTGCTCCCCGCCAGCAAAATGTACAGAAGTTTTTGATCATTATAGTTCAGTTTATCGACCGGTATGTTACATAGAAATATGCATTCAAAGGTTAAAGGAAAATCGAATGTGAAAATGTTCTGTAGATGCTCATGTATTTGAGACCAATATTGTTGAATGGTTTGGCAGCCCCAGAAAATATGAAAATGATTGGCACCATCCCTGCCACATCTCCAGCATGCACTACCTTTTCCTTGATATCGTTTCTGCTCTGGGGTTATGAAAAATCTTAAAATGTTTTTCCAGCAAAATTCACGCCAAACCTTTGATCTTGTTGTTGTCCATGGTATCTTACAAATGTGGTCCCAATCTTCCTCTGGAATCGTCAGGTTACCTTCTTTTTCCCATTTCACTTTAACATAAACAGTGCTGTCTTTTTTACACTGCAGGATGGCGTTATATATCCTGGAAATAATTTTGCCCGTTTTTGATTTAGATAATGATATAAATGTTTCCACAAATCCCAAATTTTGTAAATGTATTTGTAGGTCTTGGTAAAAATAATTTCTCACCTGTAGATATCTAAAAAAGTCATCTGTGCATAAGTTGTATTTTGTTTTCAAGGATTCAAAGCTTTGGAACGCCCCCTTGTGGACAAAAGAATGATAACTAGTTAGGCCTTTTGAAATCCACCCCTTAAATCTACCATCATGTAGATTTGGAATGAAATCTGAGTCATAGGCGCACCATCGCAGAATTTTAGAGGCATTTTCTAGTCCACATATTTTAATTGCTTCGTTCCAAGCCGATATCATTACTTGCGATATTGGTTCATCTGCCAAATTGATTTTGGTTTGCAATTTTGTGTCGGCTATTATGGCTTTAATCGGTATTGTTTTAATTGTGTCCCCTTCAACATCTTTCCATCCTGCAGTGTAATCCGGACAGCACAAACATATCAAAGGTCTTAACTGAGCTGCACAAAAATATTCTCTCAAACAGGGAAGCCCCCAACCTCCTTTTTCTTTTTTTAACTGTAAAGTTTTGTATTTAACTCTGGCTTTTTTCTCTTTCCAAATATATTTTGAAAGCATTCTATCCCATTCTTCAAATTGTTTTGAGGGTATGGGGACTGGCAGTGATTGAAATAGATACAACAGTCGGGGAAGGATGTTCATTTTAACTGATTCAATCCTGGAGTGTAGGTCAAAAAAGGGTATGGCATTCCATCTTTGGATATCAGATTTTATGTCTATATTCAGGGGGGCATAATTGACCTCAAACATTTTAGTAGGGTCACGGTGTATCATCACCCCCAGATACCTAACACCATCTGCATCCCATTTCCATTTGTAGCAGTTCTTGATTTCAACTGGTGGATCATAATTCAGCGTTAGTACCTGCGTTTTGTTCACATTAACCTTGTACCCTGAGAAACAGCCATATTCTGATAGGATTTTCATTACTTTGGGGAGAACCTGCGTAGGATGCGTTATAACAAGTAACAAGTCATCAGCAAATAATGCCAATTTTTGCTCCCCTCCTGCTGTCTTTACTCCTGTTATATCCTGTCTCTGTCTGATCCATTGGCTCAATGGTTCTATAAACAAGGCAAATAAAAGTGGTGAAACGCAGCAACCTTGGCGGGTACCTCGTTCGAGAATGAATGATTCAGTAAGGTCTCCATTAATTTTGATTTTGGCTGTTGGTTTATTATACAACCCAGAAATAGTATTTATTATAGATTTATCAAATCCAAATCTCTCAAGTACCTGATATAAAAAGGACCACCTCACCGAATCAAATGCCTTTTCGGCGTCTAAACTTAACATTAAAGTCTCTATTTTTTGTCTATGAACCTGGCTCATTATATGCAAAACTTTCCTAATGTTGTCCTGAGTTTGACGGTGTTTGATAAAACCTGTTTGATCATTATGTATTAGTCCTGGTAAAATTGTCTCAAGTCTCTTTGCGATGATGGAGGTGAACAACTTATAATCAATATTTAATACACTGATTGGGCGGTAATTATTACAGTCTAGTTTATCTTTTCCTTCTTTCGGAATTATGGAAATTATTGCTTCCCTCCAAGAGGGAGGTACTGTTTTTCCTTCCATTACCCAATTAAATGTTTTCAGCAAGGTGGGAGTCAAATGATCCTGCATTATTTTGTACCATTCTGGGCCAAATCCATCTGCCCCTGCCATTTTTCCTCCTTTTAGTCTTTTAATTGCTGAGTGAATTTCTTCTCTGGTTATTGTGGATACTAACATTTTATTTTGTTCCTCTGTCACTGTTGGTAACTCTAGTTCAGACAGAAAAGTATTGACTTCTTGATTATTATCTACATGGGTTTGGGAATAAAGTTTTCTGTAATAATTCTGAAAGCATTGTTGAATTTTCTCCTCTTCAGTTTCTATTTGACCATTTAAAGGATTTTTTATTTTATGTATAGTTCTCTCCGCTTGTTGCTTTCTGAGTTTATACGAAAGGAGTTTTAGTGATTTTCCTCCTACATCACCATACTGCTGTTTGTTTAAAATGATTTTTTTCTGTACCTCAATCATGTTTAGGTCATCTAATTCTTTTTTAAACTTTTCCATATCAGCTTTAATGTCATCATTCATAGTCGCAGAGTGTTGGTGTTGCAGCTTTAACAATTTATCTTCCAAGCCTTTACGTTTTTGCATATTTTCTCGTTTTAAGTGGGAGGATACACTAATTATTTTCCCTCTAATCACCGCCTTCAGTGCATCCCATAATATTCCTGGTGACACCTCTTCATTATCATTTTGAGCTAAATAATTCTCTATTTCTTTTTTTAAATTCTCTTTAATGTTTGGGTAGTTTAAAATATTTGTGTTCAACCTCCATAATGTAGATCTATTTTTCCTGTTCAGACAAATGTCAGCATAAACTGGATTATGATCAGAAATTGTACAGGGACCAATTTCACATGTTTTGATTTTAAACAAATCATTCTTAAATGTGAGAATGTAATCTAACCTAGAATATATGCTATGTGGGTACGAGAAGTGGGTGTATTCTCTATTAGTTGGGTGTTGTTCTCTCCATACATCAACTAAACCTAAATCACCCATAAGGCGTCCCATCCTCTTACCAATATTTCTTACATCACCTTTCCCATTAGAGGAGTCTAATTTGGCGTTTAATAAGGTATTAAAATCACCGCTGCATAATAAAGTTCCCTGACTCCTTGTTGTTGCAATTTTGAGAATCTGTTTATACAATGACCAATCGCTGCCAGGTGGAATGTATACATTCAGGAGGGTAGTCATGGCACCATCAATCTTACCCATTATCATTATATACCGACCTTCTTTATCTTTGTATTCTGATATATGTTCATAGTTAAGAGTTCCGGATAGCAAAATCGCCACTCCCCTCCGCCTCCCAGAACTGTGGGAAGTGTAAGGGGTTATGAGGAGGTCAATATTAATACTGACCTCTTTACCTTAATTAATTTACTTATTCAGATTGAATAGTAAATTCACGGATTCTGTTCTTTTTCAGTTTACCCAATATTTCTGTGATCTTTATGATGGATAAATAAACAGAGCCATTAAGTGACAATGGACACGTTAACTTAGCTTGATATGTCAAAGAGACACTATCATTTATTTAAAATGAATCAACTAAATTAACACCATTACACTTGATTGACATGATTTCACTTTCTTTCAATTTAAAACGTCAGCACACTTAAATTCAACACAACAGACTTCAATATTGGATGTTAACATATTTAGTCTGTGGGCTCTTCGGCTTAATTATAGTTTCCAGCTTAGATAGAGAGGGGAAAGAGTAGGAGGAAAGATTTAAGAAGAATTGGGAGGTTAAGAGAGGAAGTTTATCTTGCATTTATGAAACCAGATGACACTCTTCCGTACGCGTCCAGCTAAGATATCATCACACCTCCAGCAAGCAAACAGCTGCTCCTTTACCTTAAGACGTCCGCCTTGGTTCTGGTAAAGAGCTGTGGTCAACTTTAGACTGACGAGTCGTCGGTCCCGCAAGTCCAAGCTGGACTCCACGCGTGTTTACCTTGTCGGTGTCGGTGATACTCGCTTTCGTCGGCAGAAGTCGTGACAGTCGTGGCTTCTTGGCTCAAGATAATTTATTCCAGGAAGGAATAACAAACGCTCGTTCGAGGTGGACTCATAACAGCCTGTTATCAGTCCTTAGCTGAAGACGCAGGTCGTTAGCTCTTGACCAAAACGTACCCAGCTCTTGGGAAAGGTTCACATCTCTTTGAAATTCCCAGCAAACTCTCTCGGACTCTTGCCGACTCTTGCAGACTCTCAAGTGTGTCAGCAAAACTTAGGACTAGTACTTAAGGAAGGACCAGTCGAGGAGTTCACTTGTCTTATCAGGACCCAAGGTTACAGCCAGCAGCAGAGGGAAATGTTTAGGAACAGACAGAGAAAGCTGGAGCCTTGTTCATGAAAAACAACGGATTAACCTGTCTTCTGATGTTCTAAACAAAACCGTCTGGTCTATGTGACCCGAGATTTCACCTTTCACACAGCAGTGAACACAGTTTAACTCTTACAGAATAACACAGCTTAAAAGCACACATCATGAAAATGACAAAAGTTATTCTTTTGATCACATCAGCCTAAAATCAAAGATAGAAATAGTCTCTCTTGGTGACTATATTTATCAGATTACAGCTAAATGAATGATTTTGTAGTAAATGTCTTGCTTTACTGAGAGGTCAGTAAAGGTCATCACTGGACAGTTCAAAAGTACACAGGTGTCTTAAAAGTGGACAAGGTCATGCCCACTACAGAAGAATAAAACACATGTTTAAAACCCATCCTGTTCAATTTAGCATGCTCTTTATCACTCAGATGCGTTTCCTGGAATAGAGCAATTTGGACTTTATCTCTTTTAAATTTAGATAAAGCTTTCTGCCTTTTTACTGGACTATGTAAACCATTAATATTATTTGACACCATTTTTATCAACCTGCTACTCATCTAAATTATATTTCTTGATTATACCATGTACCTTAATGGGCTCCCCGCTCACTCTTGAAAACACTGAACATAGAACAAATAAAAAAGTCAACATCAAAAACAAAGTCAAAAACAAAGTCAAAAACAAAACAAACTCAACCAGAACTCTTGACTTCCAAGGTGGGGGTCTCTGGGGTAGACCCTGCTTCACCCCCAAAGGCGGCTTCCTCATCGGTCAATGAAGGGGGCCCTTAGTGGCTAAGGCCTCAGTGTAGAACGCACCGTGAGAAACCTAACTTATTTACTATTATACATCATAAACCAAATGCAAGTCTTAATTATTAATAACAGAGTGGATCAACCTCATTTTT
>JBBPBX010103587.1:0-11861 GCA_038048925.1 Garcialebias charrua | reverse complement strand
AACGCTATTTTGTCCTAGCTCTTGCACAGTGGCATTCTTTGGCTTAAAAAGAGAAAGCGGAGGGCTCCCCGGCTTGTTTCCTGCACAGCATCACCTGCCAGCCAAATAAATCTGTTCAATCCTTGGCATTTCCAAAAGAATGTGACTGGAATGGTATGTGCTCCTCCTAGGAATGCCTGTCTTGAATTTCACGAGGGCCTAAAATATCCACTCTCAGTGGATTCTCCCAAAAAGGTACAGTAAAAAAAAAAATTGCTTCCTTTGAACACTGAAACACATACAGAAGACTTTTTCTTACACAGCAATAAGACGATGTGGAAATTTGGGCCAGATTCGTAGCGTCTTACCTGTGCACCAGATTAAGGAACTTGAAAAGATATATTAAAAACACTTCACGAAATAAGGCACTCTGATTGTTTCCATTGTCCCGAATGCTTTTATTCTGTAGAGGCAGACAGGGCTGTGAGAGTCGCCTGATCCACCTCGGCATTGTCACACCGCTTCAAAGGTACGGGGAGATGAAAGCGAGGGATATGAGCAGTCTGATTGAATCTGAAGGTAGGTCTGCTGATCTGAATCCCCCTTCTTCAAAGGGAACCAGTAGCAGAGGCAAACGGGAAGAATGAAATGGGCATCAGCTATTGGTTCACAGGCAGCAATCCAACATTTCACGGTCCCACCTTCCACTGGCTTTCTGCTTTCCAAAGCAGCAGGCTGGTGTATAAATAAGACCTGCGATGATTCAGGCTCCCATGGGGGCAACCCCCTCAGTAGGCTTGTTTTTTTTCTTGTTTCCATAAGATTCTAAATCTTCCTCATGAAATAAGACAGTAGTGAAGAATCCTGAACTGTAATGTTCTGATCAACTCTGGAAGAGGTTACATTTAGAACCTATCGTCTCTGAGTTGGGTTGGGGACTTGAAGGGTTTGAGCCCCAGAGTCCTGCGGGGGTGGACCCTCTCTTTGGTTGCATCCAGGGGCTTGCTGCAGGCCGCCCAGCCCAGGTCGATGAGGGGCGAGTCGGCCGAGTTCATGGGAGCTATGCGGAACGAGGGCAGCGTGGGGGAGCCGTTAGCAGAGCACGGTGCTGAGCGGGAGGTGGGAAATGGAGCGGAGAAAGGGTCGAAGGGAGAGGCTGCGTCCGAGTTGCTTGAGGGGTCGGCTTTGAGGGCGAAGGGGTCGCAGTCTGGAGAGGGGAAAGGGTCGCAGCTGGTGAAGGGGTTGGTGGGTGAGGGCTGGTAGCCCAGAAGGTTGCTCTCCGAGCGAACTGGGCTGCGGCCTCCGGCTGAGTTCACGCCACCCGCTGAGATAAAGCTCCAGGGGTCGATGCGGGGGCGGATGGGAGAAGGGCGTGGCCGGGGAATGACGCTGACCTCGAGGCGGCGGGTTTTGGGGCTCCACAGGGCAGGATTGGGGTGGAGGTAGTAGGGCACCAAAGCCTTGTCCTCCGAGTCTTGCGTGTCTTGGCACAAGGGCAGGTCTAAAACTGGAAAGAAGAGCACATCAGTTAGACCTCTGAAGAGATGAGACAGTTCAGACCCTTTGAAGTGGGGTTCTGTGGAGAGGTTCATGGGTCTGATGAATGTTGAAATAGTATTCTGTCACATAATTATCTATATTTAGTAACAGTCAGAACACAGAGAGCAGTCATAGAGCGTGGAGTGAGGAACAGGGTAGAAGTCTTTGTCCAGGCTATGTTAGCCAAATTAGAATCCGCATTTTATGACATTTATGTCCATAAAACAAAGATTTAAGAAGAAAAAGGGACAAACTGGAGTAAATAAATATATGATCTATTATTAACCTAATCAATTTCACATGACACTACTGTATTTGTTCATTTTGTTGTCATTTTTTTCAACTAAACAAAGTCTGTGTTACTACGTGATACGTGAATACATTGTCAGGGGAATTTAGGAAAAGGTTTATGTATGTTTATCACTGTTAAATTAATGTTGAGCCATGTGTGTGAGGAGCAGAGAGTTCTTTTTCTCCCTCAGAGAGGAGCCTGAAGGAGTCCAAGAGGCCGAGGTCATTGTGCTGATAAGTACTGTATTATAAAAACACTTCCTGCACACTGCCCATTGCAGATGTCTGTGACCGGGGCTTCAACAAAACATCTGTGCAAGCTGTGTGAACGTCTGCCCTTGCAAGTAAACTGGGTTAAAAAATGTCTGTCTTCAAGAGCGGCTCCTTTTTTGTAAGTAGATAATGAAAAGATATTTTATCTAACATATGTCTGTCAAGAATACATGTAGGGACTAGGCCTGTCACAATAACAAATTTTGCTGGGCGATTAATTGTCTCAGAAATTATTGCGATAAATTATAATATTGTTTGAAATTTAATAATAATTAATTGTCAAATTTTAGAAGAAATGTTGATTTGTTTGGAGTGTAGTACCTTTTTTGACTACCTGATGGAAGTACATGTATAAGACTGTTTGAACCAAAGGATGGATAGTTGAGCAGCGTGTCTAAGAAAAATGGGAGGGAGGGCCCTTGACAGACATGGTGACATGGTGTATGCTCAATAATTAATTGCCAAATTTTGGAAGAAATGTTGATTTGTTTGGAGTGTAGTACCTTTTTTGACTACCTGATGGAAGTACATGTATAAGACTGTTTGAACCAAAGGATGGATAGTTGAGCAGCGTGTCTAAGAAAAATGGGAGGGAGGGCCCTTGACAGACATGGTGACATGGTGTATGCTCTGTGTGGTTTGAGCTCTTTAGCATAGCATTTTTCACACAAAGCTTTTAATAATAAAAATCAGTAAACAAGTTCTCAGCTTCTTTTTGCAGAGAAAAACAACTTTTTACACAAAGGCGTGGGTTTCAACCGTGAATTTTGGAGTTTCGACAAAACGGAGGTTTTATGTTAGCTTAGCTCATAGCTTAGCTGCTTTTAACAATCCAAAACCGCGATTTTGAGCGGTTAAAACAGATATTAAAGAGAAAAGAGAAAGAGAGGGGTCAGTGAAGAGCACCGGAGTTGAGCAGTGTCTTCAGTAGAAAGAGAGAGACATGAAAAAACGATAAAGCCCGTAAATTAAAATGAAATTGATCATTTTCATTCCTCACGCGATTACGGTAATTGATTTATCGTTTAGCGCGACAGGCCTAGTAGGGACACTGACTGAGGAAACGAGATGGACAAGGACTTCTGTCCTCATCTTCATATTTGGGGCTATATGACTGATGTCACAGTGAAAATTATAATATAAATATAAAAATTATAATATAAATATAAAAATATTACAATATGTGTTAACTATGTGACAGAACATCACTTCAAAAATGAACAGACTATCTCTTTAACAATTCAACTGAATCAGTTTGATCATAATTATATTCATAATTAGTTCATAAATTTATGATTACATCATCGATCTGGTCAGAATAAAACAGTTTCTCCAAACTGAGGCAGCTCAAAGAACAATCCGCAACAGGTAAGATATTGACTGTTCATTACCTTTCCTCAAACACCACTTTAAAAGATCAAAACCATTTGTTTTACAGAGAAACGAGGCGTACAAGTTGCTGGCTCCATTAATGCAACCCTTTAAACGAAGACATTATATAAAAACAGGCTGAATATTAAAGATTCATCCTTTTTTTTTCTTGAACCATTTTGCTGGAGGATGATCTAATTGTTATTCTGAAAATCACTTCCCAATCTGTGTTATATTTCTTACGAGCTCCCTCGCCGCCCTCACCCATCCGATTTCAGCTTTTGCATAATATTCTGCAACGAGCCCCTGAAATGGCTCAAAATAGAAGCATGAAAGTGACATGTTGCTCAGCGAAAACAAATGGGACCATTACGGGAGAAGGATGTTGATGTAATTAGTCTAAATTAAGAGCAGCACAGTGCGGTGGAAGAGGATGACAGAGTTGCTATGGCAGTAGACAAAGCATAAACTAGCGCTGACAAGAACATTAAACTCGGAATAAATCGCCCCGAATGAACGTTTTTGCTGTTCGGAGATGTGACACGTCTGCCAAATGGCATTATTTACACAGGCAGCCTCTCTGCAACGCCGCCGAGCTGCTCCGCTGACAGGGAAGAGCAATCAGGAGCAACATGGGAGCAGATAAACAGAAAATGAAGTTGGTGAAGGAATCCTCTGAATCCAGACCCTTTCACTGTCAGTCTGAGCCTGCACTGTTCCAGTCGCTGATTAAACGCCTAGCATTCCTTAAAGGGATGCATATCATCTGCCAGTTTTCATGCAACGACTTTCAGCTACAACCACAACCAAGTTTCAGCTCAGAAATCAATAATAATAATCATCATCATAATCATCATCATCATCATCATCATCAATAAACCACTCACCCTTTAATTCTAACCTACAAAGCTCTCAACAACCTAGCTCCATCTTATATTACAGATCTTGTAGTTCCATATTTTCCTAACAGAGCACTTTACTCTCAGACTGCAGGTTTACTTGTGGTTCCTAGAGTTTGCAAAAGTAGAATGGGAGGAAGATCTTTGAGTTTTCAGGCTCTTCTCTTGTGGAACCAACTTCCAGTTTCTGTCTGTGAGGCTGACAGAACAATAAATCGATGAATCGCATGATAAATGAAAATTATTGACCTCATTTTATCAGCTTTATCATTTATTTGTGTCTTTCTCTTTCTACTGAAGACACTGGATGACAAAAAGCTAAACTCTGGTGCTCTTCATTGACCCTTCCCGTTCTCTTTCAAACCCATTTGAACCGTTCAAAATTGCGTTTTTAGATCGTTAAAAGCAGCTAAGCTGAGAAGCTAAGCTAACAGGCCGACTTCGGGGAAAAAAACCTCAGTCTTGTCGAAGCTCCAAAATTCACGGTTGAAACCCGTGCCTTCATGTGCAAAGTTCTCTGCAAAAAGAAGCTGAGAACTTGTTTACTGATTTTTTAATTTAAAAGCGTTGTGTGAAAAATGCTATGCTAAAGAGCTCAAACCACACACAGAGCGTCCGCCATTTTGAGAACCGAATAAAAGAATGAGAAACAGCCCATGGCACATCAAGGGGCCTCCCTCCCATCTTTCTTAGAGACATGCTGCTTGCTCTCTTACTATCCATCCTTCGGTTCAAACTGTCTTATACTGCCATCTGGTGGTCAAGAAAGGTACTGCACACAATAATAAACCAGCATTTCTTCTTAAATTTGGCAATAGGGATGCAACGAGAAATCGGCCGGCCGATCTATCGGCCCCAATTTCCTTAATTTGGGGAGATCGGTGATCGGCCGATCTTTAAATGAGAAGCCAATTTTATCCACCGATCACATCTGCCTCCGCAAAGGTCCGAAAGTCATGAAAATTTAGGGTACATTTTGACCTTTTAACACCTGAAAATCGGTATCGGCCAAAATCGGAATCGGCAGGTCAGACTTTTTAAAAATCGGTGATCGGCCAGAAAATTGAAATCGGTGCACCCCTAAATTGTCAAATTTCAAACAATATTGTTTATCACAATAAATTCTGAGACAAGCAATCGCCCAGCAAAATTAGTTATCGTGACAGGCCTAGTTGACACATTGTCCAGTTTTAAGACAGGGCATTCCATTTTGATAAATTCTACAGTTAGGGTTAGCTTGAGTTTCCTGAGCCCTTTAGTTATGCTGCTATAGACTTAGACTATTGGAGGACAAACTGACCACATTTCCTCAAATGAATAGTTTGTATTTATATTTCTATCGTAACAGTTTTTTATCTGTCCTCCTATAGAACGTACACCTGGACCTGCCATTCTGTCTGTTTCTCCTTCCTGTTCCTCTCAAATCCCAGCTGGTCGAAGCAGATGACCGCTCGTCCTGAGCCTGGTTCTGCTGGAGGTTTCTTCCTGTTGAAAGGGCGTGTTTTTTCTTTCCACTGTCGCCTTTGTGCTTGCTCAAGATAGGGGACTGAAACGAAGTGAAGATTCAAAGCAGCTGCTGGCTTCTATAGATGGAGAACTTTTAAGAATGGGTGTTTTTATGTATATGAATGTTTCTGTTCAGTGCCCTGAGATGACTTCTGTTGTGACTTGGAGCTGTATAAATAAACTGAATTGAATTGGATTAACTAAACCAGGCGTTTTGTTGACAACATGGCGTTTGTGAGCGTCTGGCTGGAAGCAGCAGAACGCACGAGGTACGTCTGCTCAAAACCTGCGAGCTGAGCTGCGAGACCGTCTCCGTAGAGAATGTGAGGCCGTGTGAGTCAGTCGGACCCAACAAAGAGTGTGAAACGTTACCGGGGGTGGGGGTGGCTTTTTAAAGGCCTTGCTCGCCCCCAAAGCAGTAAACACTAACATTATTACAGCTGGGAACCGAGCCAGAGCCTTCTAAGAAATGCTGATTAGCCTTCTGGGTAAAATAACACGAAATGACATGACTCGTACCAACGAAACATGCCACGTTTAATAAATCGGAGAAGGAAATTTATGCTAATCTCTTCTGAGAGTGACATTTCAATGTGTTTCATGTATGTCCATTGAGCGCACATATTACATGTCTACATACAGCTAGCTCTGGCCCAACTTGGTCATCAGCTTGAAATCACCAGGGCAAAATATACGGTAAAACAGGGCCTTTGTCTGTCTTTTATTATAATATCTCAAGAACTATTGGTCAGATTTTGATGCAATGTTCCGAAAGTCTTTACTGAGTGGACATTTTATACAAATATTAGGTTCACAATGAATGTGGTAGTGACAGAATCATTAAGACACGCTAGGTGCCAACATGTTATGACATCATAGTGGCTCATGTATGATGCCATCTTCAAGGTTGGACTAAAAAGTGCAGAACACCATTTCTCACCATTAAATGATCCTAGTTTTAAAACTCTAGTAGGAAAGGCGGCAGGTAATATGCATCCCTTCAAAACGGCAGGCCTTTATTTAATAAATATAAAACTTTGTTTTGGAAGAAGTATTAAAATGTGGACGCTAGCTCTGGTTAGCATTAGCGGTGAAGCACGAAAAGGCCCAGCTGTTTCCTGAGATATGCAAATAACAGGAGAGCTTTGATGTAAATGCAAAAGCTCCTGCGGCACTAAAGTATCCTTGTGCCACACCAGAAAAAAAGAAAAGAAAATCTTGCCAAAAAAAAAAAAACAAGGCCAAGTCTTAATTCTGTAAGAAGTGTGAGGGAACGTTGTCGTGCTGAGGAGGGACGTCCTTCAAGGTTAAAGCTGGATCCACATTTCTGTGAGCATGGTCTCTGGAAACACGATCAGAGAGGAATTCCAGATGAACCAAGAGGATAAAATTAAAAACCAAATCAGAGACCCAACATGTGCTTTAAGAAACACTCGGGTCATTTTGAGGTGGATTTTAATCAAGCCGGTAGTCAGAACAATCTTTTCCATGTTTAAACCAGGAGAGGCACAATACTTGTTTTACTAACAACTGGCTGCTAATAAAACATCGTCTCTGCCAGTATCCAGTTCCACACACCAGTATGTAGGGGTGTCCCAACACTTTTGGCAATGGAAGGGCAGGAACAAAGTATAAGGCTGCCTAATGTTCACATTTTTGGCCTTCAGTTCAGGGGTAACAATCAGGAATAAGACTTGTTTTTAAAGACATACAGAGCCCATGCAGCTTACATGCATGTTGTGCAGAAAATTTCATTGGTTAGTTTATCAGGAAGTCACGTGACATATTGTTTTGAAACAGGTCGTCCTGCTGCCTGAATCCAATCGTAGTCTGGGCTCAGCTACTGCACACACCTCAGTGTCTCCCAAACTGCCTCCACCTTAAAGTGCGATGTAGCAATGTCCTGCTCTGAGGGTTTAACGAGGTGAAACGAGCCATACTTAAAGGTTTGGTATGAAGCACGGTAAGTCGGTGATGCACCATGTCTCTGAAGGTGTGATGGTCTCATCCTACTCTTTGTCATATATTAATATCTATACAACCAACTACAGTATGTGCTCTAATAGCAGGGCTCGGTTCTTGGACCCCTTCTGTTGTCACTCCATCTGCTTTCATTGGGGTCTATCCTGAGGAAACTTGGTCTTTCTTTTCACTGTTATGCCGATGACTGCCAGATTTATCTGTTCTTGAAACCTAATAGTTCTTGCTCCATTCACCCTCTGTTAAAATGTCTTGATGACATCAACGCTTGGATAGCTTCAAATTGTTGAAGTTTTAATGATCAAAAACTGAAGTCATTGTGTTTAGCACTAGCTCAACTGCTGCCTCTGATCCTGTTAACCTCGACTCTCTTGATCCGTATCTAAAACAGTCTGTTACTAATCTCAGGATGGTTTTAGACTCTGACTTTGTTTAATAAACAGATTAACTATGTTCTGCAGAAAAGCTTCTTCCAGTTAAGTCAGTACAGTATTGACCCATTCTGACTTTAAAAATGAGTCCATGCTTTCATTACTACCTGACTAAATTACTGTAACATGCTTTATGCTGGAGTGAGTCAGGTCGCCATTTCACATCTCCAGTTTGTCCAAAATGCTGCAGCTCGGCTCTTAACCAGGAACTCATAGGTTTGATCACATTACACCAGTTTTGTCCTCCCTTCACTGGCTCCCTGTACATATCAGGATAGATTTTAAGATTCTCCTGTTGACCTTTACATGACCTTGCACCCTCATATCTCTCTGAGCTACTTCAACCAGATGTTCCTTCTCGGGCACTGAGATCATCTGATCAGCTGCTTTTGGCTGAAGCTCAGAGGCGATCTGGGTTTTTCAGTCGTGGGCCCTAAACTCTGGAACCATCTGCCCCCCAACATTAGACAGACCACTTCACTCCCTGTTTTTAAATCTCTCCCTAAAACACATCTGTATTCACTGACAGTTAACACGGTGCGAGTTGATTTAGTATTTCATTGTTTTTGTTTGGTTTTCTTCTGACGCTTTTAATTACATTTTGTTATTTTTTCTTTAATTACTGAATCTGATCTTATTGTTAAGCTCTTTGGTAACAGCTGCTGTTTTAAATGTGCTTTATAAATGAATTTGACTTGACTTGAATCATGCTAATATGATAGCATCTGGTTGTACTAATAGACATACGCCACGGGGGGTTGTGACGTACTTCCGGTAAAATGCGACACATCCGCCACTTCCGGGTCCCATCCACTGCCGTTGTTGCTAGCGTTAGCTCCTAGTAGCAAACCATGACAACGACCCGAAACGGGAAGCGGCTGCGCGCTACCGGCACTACACGTGAGTACCGTTGTGTCCGCCCACCGGTGGGTACAGCTGTTCCGAGGGGGGGTTTCGGCGAAGATTTGTCGCGGCTATCCGTAGGGGGAACGTCGCAATAATTTTATATGGTTTTATATGTGTATGGAGTTATTATTGGTGTGTATGCAGATGTTTTATTAATTGTATTAAGTCATTTATGTTCGTGTCTTTCCCGCTAACCGGAAGTGCGCCGTCTGTGTAATGACTGCGGGAGTGCTGGAACGGAAGCCCGTGGCATATAGTCTATTGGCAAGTTTCTGTCCATCACGACGGAACAAACAGGCTTAGTAGTGTCACTGCACGGGCCCTACAGAACCTCAGCTAGCTTACTTTGACTTGTAGCATTGCTCTGAAACAAAACAAAAAAACAGACTGACCGAGCTGAGAGGCGTGTAGACCTTGGCTGGACCTCCTCCTCCTTTCTGCTCTGTGTTCCAAAACTTCAACGCTCAGCTCCCCATTGCTGGAACTAGAACTGGTGGTCCAATCCCCCAGGCTGGCTCCGTCGTGCTGCTGCGGTGTCCCGGGGCTCGGTGGACTTTGGTGCGCATGCTGCACCCGGTGTCCGGACCGCTCCCGGGGGTTGGGTGGAGGCGGGGTCAGAGGCAGGGGTTTCAGCTCCTGGTATTGCAGGGCTAATTCCAGAAGTGGTCTAGGGAGCGGCACAGTGGTGGAGAAGGTTATGAGGTCGTCCACAGTTGGGGGGTCTGTTATTAGGGGCTTAGGGTGGGAGATCTCAAGTTCGAAGGAGGTGCGGTCCTCTAAAAAGGGGAGGTTAGTTCGAGGGGGCACCCTGGGGGGAATCTCTAGACCTCGACCTAGTCCTATGGAAGCCAAGATGGAGCCAGTGCCCAGCAGAGCTCGGTGCGTATTCTTAATCATGCTGCCAAAGGAACCCCTCTCAGACATGGGGGAACCTGCTGGGGAGTACCCCCCTTCCTCACTGCCTGAGTCTCCCTGAGAGGGGGGAAACCGTAAACTGTCCTTTATCGACGAGCCTGGAGAGAGAGAGTTTAAAGAGAACAGAAATATGAGACAGAAAAAAAGATGACTCAACGCATTCATTATTCATGGAGCGTCTATTTATAATTCAACCTCCCGCCACTCGTGAGCTTTAACAAGGTTAACCATGCAGGTGGTGGATGGAACAGTGACGGAGGAGGGTGCAGTACCGTTCTGAGCTGATGGGGTTGGGGTGGAGGGTCGGTACTCCTCAAAGTCATCCCTGGACTCTCCATTTTCATTGCTGTCGGACTCCAGGAGCTTGGCCCTCATCGACAGACTAAAAGCAGGCAGAATTTGAATTAAGCAGATCCAGATCACAGTCCTGTGAAGGAGTGGGAGGAAACACAACGATCGTGGTGTACCTGCTTTCCTGGGGACTGAGCCGCAGGACTTTAGGGCTTATGGGACTCTTTGGACTCTGAGGCCTCCAGTGTGGACTCAACCTCAGGTCACCATTATATTGCTTGAGAGAGGGGGGCTCTAGGGTGCGAACAGAGCTGAGACCAAATGAACTGCTGCTCACACTGGGACCCACTAGAGGAACTGAAAAAAAAAAAGCAGAATAAAATTAGCATGAGTATGTCTTTTTTTAGTCTAATGTGAAAAGTGCTTTAAAAGCTGGGTTTTACCAACAAATCAACACAGCTCTGCAATCATCTCCAACACAAAGACCTCAAACTGACTTGTGGAACAGCTGGACTGCTATTTTTTTCTACTAGTTCAACAAAGTTGGAGTCCCAATTAACTGTAAAACTCATCACGTGGATGCAGTCTACACCTTAGACATGCTTCACGAGGCCAAACGTGTGACCAGAGGGAGCCAGCGTCACCTTGGAGAGTGAGGGGGAAAGATGAGATTGCACCTGCCAAGTTCTGGCACGATCTCAGCACTTCCCCTCCAAACGACTGTGTTGTTGTTGAGGCAAGGTGTGTGAACAGCATTTAGTCACATGTAGGGTACACTGAGCCTCCTGCAACATCTGTCAACTTTTTGTCACAGTTTGAGAGACCGTATGGATTATTATCTCAGCACACAAAGTAAGGTTACTGTAGAAACAGTACAAGATTTTAGTCTGACTCGGCACATTTCAAAAAGTCTGAAAGGTCATTATTTTAGTAGAACGTATTAGATGGGTATATTAGAACAAAGATATTTCTACAGAATATGCTCAGACACTTATACTGAAGGAAACGCAGAAGGTCTTTTCTCAGACACTGTATCATTCACTGAAAACTCAATCTTATTATAATTTACTGTTTGGTGGGGAATAATCCATACTTTGATATATCAGAAAGTTTCTTTAAAACTTTTATCTGTCACTGTTGGAAGTTATTGAGGAAGAAAACACATGTATAAATGAAACCATATATACTGTACAGTGTTTCCCCTAGGTCGCTTGCCCTGGCAGGGCACTCATCTCTTCAAAGATTTTTGTCAAGATGGGTGGGTGGGGGGAGGAAGACATGTCTGTGTTGCACTGTGGTTTAACAACTAGTAGTAGTTTAGCACTACGTTAGTGGCAGTGTCGACTGGGGTGTATGAATGAGTGCAGAGGAACGCTACGTCTGTAGCTTCTTAGCTAGCGCATCTGTATTGCGTGTCGTTACATCGCTACAGCGCTATATCAGTAGTATATATATAGTTATATAGTATAACTATATCCTC
>JBBPBX010103586.1:1518-11861 GCA_038048925.1 Garcialebias charrua | reverse complement strand
AGAGCGGACGCAGCAGTTGTGCTGCCCTGGGGAGGAAACGGTTATAGAAGTTAACCATTCCCAAAAATTCTTGTAGCGCTTTAACAGACTGGGGCTGTGGGAAATCTGACACCGCCTGCACTTTGTTTGGTAACGGGACGGCACCACTTGCAGAAATGCGGTGGCCCAAAAAGTCAATGACTGGCAGCCCAAACTGGCATTTCGCTGTATTTACAATCAGGCCATGTGCTGCCAGGCGCTGAAAAACCTCACGGAGGTGGGACATGTGCTGCTCAGCCGAGCTGCTAGCCACCAGGACGTCATCCAGGTACACAAATACGAAGGACAGACCCCTTAGGACTGAATCCATCAACCGCTGAAATGTTTGTGCTGCACCTTTAAGACCAAAAGGCATGCGCAAAAACTCAAACAGGCCGAAAGGCGTGATAACAGCGGTCTTAGGGACATCCTCCACATGCACAGGAACCTGGTGGTACCCCCGTACTAAATCTACTTTAGAAAAAATGGAGGTCCCAGCCAGGTGCACTGAAAAATCCTGGATGTGGGGGATGGGATAACGATCGTTCTCTGTGATGTTATTAAGGCGGCGGAAATCCCCACATGGACGCCATTTGCCGTCTGCTTTGGGCACCATGTGCAGGGGGGAGGCCCACGGACTGTTTGAGCGTTGCACGATGCCTAAACGCTCCATGTTAGCAAACTCTTCCTGTGCTATTGCTAGCTTAGTAGCATCGAGGCGGCGTGCACGTGCGAACACCGGGGGGCCCGTTGTGGGAATATAATGTTCGACCCCATGTTTTGTGTTTGCAAAATCAGGAACAGTCAGCGAGGGGAATTCAGACAATAAACGTTGAAACACATTACCCGAAGCTAAAAAGTTAGCATGCATTAAAGGCCCAGCTCCTCGCGTCTCACAAGGCAGTGACGAAAAAGACACAGCGTCGATCAGACGCCTGTTAGCTACATCAACAAGGAGCCCGTGAGCACAAAGAAAATCAGCCCCTAAAATAGGGACTGAGCTAGCAGCTACAACAAAGTTCCACTGGAAGTCCCGTTCATGGAAACACACAGTCACCAACCTTTCGCCAAACGTCTTGATGGGATAGCCGTTAGCCGCGGTTAGCTGCGGCCCGCAGCCTTCCAACCTGTCGGAGCCAGTCGGGGGAACGAGGCTCTTCTGCGAACCAGAGTCCACCAGGAACCGTCTCCCCGACCTCGAGTCTTCGATGAAAAGCAGCCTTTCCCTGTCGCCAACGGCCGCTACTGCTAGTGGCTGCTGGCGTTCTCGTTTCCCTGCGGCTCTGCACGGCGGGATGCACCGTCGTGCTTTGGCGCCAAAACGCTGGTGGTAGAAACAAAAGGTGGCTCCTGTCCGCCTTCGGGTAGCGACCCCTGCTACCACCGTTGGCTCGTCCGGCGCTGAGGGCGTTGCTTGAAGCTCGGGCGCTGCTGGAGATCCGGGGACCGCCGCCTGGACCGCGAAAGTCCTCGCGGCCAGCAGGATGCGGTCGGCTTCGCGGGCCAGCGAGTGGTAATCCTTCTGCTGCAGAAACGAGGAGTTGGCCAGGGCGGTGCGCACTGGAGCCGGGAGCCAGCGGAGAAAGAGGTGGAGAAAGAGAAACTCACAGTCTGCTGAACCCCTCAAAGACAACATGCCTTCCATGAGCTCGAGAGCTGTGCCGTCGCCCAAATCGGAGAGGGAAAACAGTTTCTCGGCGCGCTCCGCGTCTGAGAGTGTGTAACGCTGCAGAAGAAGTTCTTTGAGGGCGTCGTATTTTCCTTGTGCAGGAGGGTCTTGTAGCAGGCTCATTACCCGCTGGGTGGACAATGGGTCCAGTGAAGCGACCACATGGTGGTATTTGGTGTCGTCTGCAGAGATCCCGCGAAGAGCAAACTGTGATTCGATGTGGGCGAACCACGACTGAGGCGCGTGCAGCCAGAAATCCGGGATTTTAACGGCCACCGCAAAAGCGAGCGGGGCCGCCGGTGGAGGTTCCACAACCGCGGACAGCTGAGGAGAGCTGGCTGGACCTTCAGATGTCGTCATATTCAATTCACGTAGGTCACCAGTGTAGGAGGCGGTGAAGAGACGACACAGGAGACGGGATGTAGGTCTTCACTTTTAATCAACTCCTACTAAAACTGGCGGGAAACACCCAACACCGCCTTATATATCCTAAACCACATCCGGTCCTCTGGACCTTTCACAATAAAACATCCTGTAATGCCTTCGGTCCACTGGGTGTGAGTAGAGCCCCCTAGTGGTCCACCACAACATACCTTTTCATTGTTTTGCTGATGATACCCAGTTATATCTCCGATTGAGTCAGACAGGGTCACTCCACTTGATCCACTTTTGAACTGTCTAAACGACATTAAAGTCTGGTTAAAACTAAATTTTCTAAATTTAAATGAAAATAAAATGGAAGTCATCAGCTTCGATAAATGTAACACCCTTAATGTTCTTGGCCCCTTGTCTTCAAACAGCCCCTCCAATGTCAGGAATCTGGGAGTTATTTTTGATGCTTTTAAATTAGACAAACAGATAAATTCACTTGTTAAATCCAGTTTCTTCCAGCTAAGACTCATTGCCAAGGTGAAGTCTTGTCTCTCTTTCAGAGACCTTGAAAAGGTGATTCATGCTTTTATTACCTCTCGTTTGGACTATTGTAATTCACTGTATGTTGGTTTAGACAAATCATCTTTGCATTGATTACAATCTGTCCAGAACGCAGCAGCTCATCTTTTAACTTCAACTAAAAATATGAACATATAACCCCTGTCCTGGCTTCCCTCCACTGGCTCCCTGTCCACTTTTGGATTGATTTTAAGATTTTATTGCTTGTTTTTAAAATCTTAAAAGGTCTGGCCCCGTCATATTTATGTGATCTTATTACCATCTACACTCCAGTAAGAGCACTCCGGTCTACCAACCAGTTTCTCTTAAATGTCTCCAGATCCAGACTGAAGTCCAGAGGTGATCGGGCTTTTGCGGTTGCTGCTCCAAAGCTGTGGAACAGTTTACCTGAGAATTTAAAGAGCGCTCAGACTGTTGAGACTTTTAAATCTTTGTTCAAGACTCATCTGTTTTACTTGGCATTTGATCCTCGCAGAGTCTGAGAACAAATTTTGAGCTTGTTTTATTGTTGTTGTGTGTTGTATTTATTGTTAATCCCCCCCCCCCCACACACACACACTTTATGGTCCTGCCCGTCAGCTGGTCCCAGATGTTTAATTACATTACACAGGCTACCCAGTGTTCCCTCTAAGCAGTGCGCCTGCTCAATAGTCCACTGCCCGCACATTCTCTGCACACAAGAACATCTATGCTGTGCAGTTAGGACAACTGGGCAAATGCCCAAGCGAAATATCTAGTTATCTCCTACTTTATAATAAACTGTCAGCCCGAGCACAGCGGTCTTTACAATCTATCTGTATGCAGCCCATGAAATGCATGCAGACTGTAGGGAAGGAAACCCTACCCAGATGGAGTGAAAAATATCATCTCTTTTGTCATAAGTTCTCCACAAATGGTTACAACATACACACAGAAATATCTATCTACACCACTCTGTGAAAAAAGAACACCTTATTCACAATTTCAGTTTATATACATCCTCTATATTCATTTTCAAAAGGAAGACTTTTGTTGCAAACTTTTCCAAATCCAATGACTGTGAAAGCCCCCATTTATATTACTGTGTGGCAAAATTGAACATGTGCGCCTGACATTCAAGGTGTATGAACAGAGAGTGCAAGGTGACGAAAGATTTCCACGGCCCCCCACCTCAAAAATGAATATGGCGCTGCTGACCGTAATATTTGTAAAACTGACTGAATTATAGCTATTTTTTTATAAAGTGAGTTGGCTGTGGCAGCCATCTTGGACTGAGTTGGCCCCAACATTTATTAAATTGTAGATGTAGTGAGTGTTTCCTGAAAGTATCAATAATTCCATCCAGTGGTTCATCAGTGATTACAACAGAAGCAGTTGACGCCAGTAGTAGTTCTTGAAGGTCAGTTGGCTGTAGGAACCATGTTGAATTGAACAAACTTCAAAATGCAAACCATGGTAGTTGTACATCTCATGATTATTTTCTGCAAGTTTCATTCAAATTTGATCAGTGAGCCATGAGACAGTTTATTAACTGCCCCCCACACAGCGTTATTTTGACTTAAATTTATTTTAGTTTATACTTTGTATTTATGATCTCGATTGAAAAGAATATCTGAGGCCAAAGAGTTTAGCACACAAAGCAACAAAGCTGCCATCATGACCTTAACACAAAACACACTGTACATAAGGTTTTTCCATTCATTATAAGTGAGAGCAGAGGGAATATTACACATCATGAAATAAATAAAGTGAACTGTATTGCATGAGGCAAAAATCCATCTTTCTGCCCCGGACAATGGGTCAGGGTTATTTTTGGCCATGTCAGCTGGTTGTTTTAATGTCCTGCATATTCACAATGTCACGGTTTTATGCTTTACAACCTCAAACGGATTTCCTGCCGTCTCAAGGCAATAATCATGGTCAGTTCATGACTCAGCGGGGATTATTGATACACTTTTACATCAGCAAAACATGTCCCATTTGGTGCTGAATGATATCAGTCAGTGTACCTTACAGCATCATGGATTGTTGTAGTCCTAATAAGTGTGGTTGTACAAGACATAACATTTAAAGCGAAAGCAAACCACAGTAAAGATAGATGGACTTATAGTTTAATGTAAATTTATAAACTTAAATATTTAACCATCAAGTACTTATTTAATTCCATCAAGGCCTTACAAAGTATTTTGTTGGTTTTAATTTAGGAAATGTTAAAGATGATACAGAGCACACACAGCCACTCTTATCCTACAGCTGTTCTAACTGAAGAAATTCAAGAACTGAAGCCACACTATCACCCAGATGACTCTTCTAAGACAAGTCTGAGGTGCATTTAGCCTGAAGCTGCAGAGCTTGATTCGGCCCATGCAGCAGAAGCATCACCATTCAGTTCTATCCACACTTGTTACGATGCGAATACTCCTGTCAGTAAATCAAGTCAGAGGGGATCATTTAGCCCTAATGGCTCGACTACAACTGGACCCCCTGTCTATCCAACAACAGGCCCCTCAGTGCTGCAGTGCAAAGCAGCAAAATGTCACCCCTGAAAATTAGCCATCAAGCGGGGGCAATTTTCCCCCCAGCTAAATTGCTAAATAAGTAGCAGGGCTGTAATAGGTAGCAATCTGGGGCTGATCTGATGAGATCATTTGGAAAATGCTAGACTTGGGTTTGAGAGGATAGGAGGGGAGCTTTGTATGCGCAAGTGTCTGCTTGTAAGTGTGACTTGTGTGACTTGTGTTTGAATGTGAGAGTGCAACTTCATTTCTGCCCATTTATAGTACATATGTGTACAAAACCTCACAAAATTATTTAAAAAAATGTTTTACACTTTAATGTGTGTGAATTGTTGCATGTTTCTGTACATGTATGTAACTGTGAACCATCTGATATTTTGTTGTGACAGAAGATGTGTGTGTACACAGCTGGAGGGTTATGTGACCACCGACATATAGCAGGATGTGTTAGTGTGTCAAGGAAGGGGGCATGCTGACAAGGGTGCAGGGTGAATATTATAGTTGGTGGGCATCAGATGCCAGCTGGCAGAGGCACAAAAAGAATAAACAGGGAGTGGGGTTGAACAATTGCTGTTATTGATGGCTAAGCCAGCAGAGAAAGTATTTAGCATTAGGAGGCCCATAAAGCAAGATTCATGCAGATGCAAAGCCACAGAAACACAAGAAAATAATTGTACTGCTTCAGAACTAGATATGCCCAAACATTAATATTATGCAGATAATTTCACTAACAATTATTTTTGTTAAGTTTGGGAACAAAATCAATTGGACAGAAACAACTGCCTAAAGTGTCACATTTCTGCACCTCCTGTCCATCCGTCCGTCTGTCCATACATCTGTCCATCATCTTCCACTTATTCCGAAGTCAGGTCGCGGGGGCAGCAGCTTGAGCAGGGAGGCCCAGCCATATCTTCCCACAATCACCTCTTCGGCGTTCCCAGGCCAACAGAGAGACATAGTCTCTCCAGTGTGTCCTGGGTCTTTCCCGGGGTCTCCTCCTACCTGGGCATGCCCCAAGCACCTCCCTAGGGAGGCGCATAGGGAGCATCCTTACCAGATGTCCGAACCACCTCAACTGACTCCTCTTGGCGTGTGTTACGGTTGCGGGTGTACCCAGAATGAAAGACCAGAATCGAACAGAAACCAGAACTCAGAGAATAATTTACAGTGTTTATTAACAATCAGTGAATAAAAAATGACACCCATGAGAAGGGCAGGAACACCTGAGGAGAGGAGGGGATGTTAAATGGACTGTTGTTGAATGAATAGTTGTTGTACTGAAGTAATCCTTACGATGAGAAGTAGTAAACAGAGTGCTGATGTGGTGATCCAATTCTCCAGTAATCCAAGGTAGAACCAAGCATTAGAAGTGGCAAGTGGTGGAAGGCAAGCAGCAGCTTATTGAGAGGCAGGAGAAGTTGAAGCTCATGTGGAACTCCGGCAGGGCAGGAACACGGTGAATCCAAGAACTCTGAAGAGGTGCAGAGAAAAACACATACCGTATTTTCCGGATTATTGGTCGCACCGGAATATAGGTCGCAGTGTCCAATTATTGCCAAAAAATTGGAAAAATCCATAAATTGGTCGCACCGGAATATAGGTCGCACCTACGTCACCGCCGACGTAACGCGTCATCCACCGCTGACGCGCCGCGTGACCGCTGAGACAACCCGACAATATGGACCGAGTGTTTAGCTATGCTGCTAATGTCTGCCAGAAGCTAACAGAAGCTAAACACGAGACGAGTCCGTCTCTGAAAACACGAATAAAAAATCTCATCATCTCAAATGTTTTCTCCAGGACATAGTTAAGTACATTGGACCCTTATAATTACTCTGTAAGCAGAAATAAATATACACGAGTGTTTAGCTCTGCTGCTAATGTCTGCCAGAAGCTAACAGAAGCTAAACACGAGACGAGTCCGTCTCTGAAAACACGAATAAAAAATCGAATCTCATCTCAAATGTTTTCTCCAGGACATAGTTAAGTACATTGGACCCTTATAATTACTCTGTAAGCAGAAATAAATATACACGAGTGTTTAGCTCTGCTGCTAATGTCTGCCAGAAGCTAACAGAAGCTAAACACGAGACGAGTCCGTCTCTGAAAACACGAATAAAAAATCGAATCTCATCTCAAATGTTTTCTCCAGGACATAGTTAAGTACATTGGACCCTTATAATTACTCTGTAAGCAGAAATAAATATACACCGAGTGGTTTTGAAGCTATTTATGACGTTAACAGAAGTAACACCGATAAAAAACTAATGCCAACACGAGACCAGTCCGCCTCTGACACTAATATAAAATCGAATTTTATGTCAAATGTTTGCTATAGACCATCGTTACGTACATTCATGTCTTATAATTTAAACTCTGTAAGCATAAAAAATATACACCGAGTGGTTTTTAAGCTATTTATGACGTTAACAGAAGTAACACAGATAAAAAACTGATGCCAACACGAGACCAGTCCGCTTCTGACACTAATATAAAATCGAATTTTATGTCAAATGTTTGCTATAGACCATCGTTACGTACATTCATGTCTTATAATTTAAACTCTGTAAGCATAAAAAATATACACCGAGTAGTTTTGAAGCTATTTATGACGTTAACAGAAGTAACACAGATAAAAAACTGATGCCAACACGAGACCAGTCCGCTTCTGACACTAATATAAAATCGAATTTTATGTCAAATGTTTGCTATAGACCATCGTTACGTACATTCATGTCTTGTAATTTAAACTCTGTAAGCATAAAAAATATACACCGAGTGGTTTTGAAGCTATTTCTAACATACCGGTAAACAGAACGACAGCCACGAGCTAACAAAAAGCTAAGCTAAAAGATCGTTTTTTTTTTTCTCAAACATCTAATAAAGCTACCGGTACTCACTTGTAAACGTCCACACTGTGATTCCATTCTGTAAGTTTCAGAAAAATCCGCTGAGTGGTTCTTGACTTATCTTGCAAAATAAACCAGCTAAGAAACACAGCTAACAGCTACATCCAGGCCAGCAGGCACACAGTCAGTCCGAGCACAGGAGCTTATTTTGGGACACATGCAGCTGGAAACGGTCTTCTTCTTCTTCTTGGGTCGGTGTACTCCTCTGGAAGTGGTAATGCACAGCGCCACAGCGCCACAGCGTCCCTAGTGGCCAAAAGTGGTACTGCACAATTTTTCTGGCAAAGTGAAAAAGGCTGATATCTGAGTCAAAAATTGGTCTAAAAATATGGAAAAAAATCCATAAATAGGTCGCATCGGATTATAGGTCGCAGGCCTTGAAAAAACCATAAAAAGGTGCGACCTATAATCCGAAAAATACGGTAATCTTAGAATCAACTAATATCAATAAAAACTGGCTAGAACACTACTACCGTTAGTAGGCAATGTCCGAGCGCCTGTAGAGTGGTTCCTGGGTCTTCTTATACTCCTCCTGGGTGTTGGTTGATTAGAAGCAGCTGCTGCCAATTAGGAGTGTGGAGGAGAGAGGGAGGCAGGGTGTAGAGCAGAACTCCTACAGCGTGAAAAAGTAGCAGTTCTACTTTGAGTCTCTCCCGGTGAGCCTGGAGCATGGAGCCAGGCCTGGGAGAGGGGGTTGTCGGCGAGCACCTGGTGACCGGGTCTTTACCCATGTCAAAGAAAAGAGACCAAGAAAAGGCAGCAGGCACTGGAACAAAAGGCTCTGAAGAAGTGCAGGAGAATTTGGGAAGCTGTAAAGATACAAGTGTGATGGTACACTAATGCTAATTTGCTATATCTAGTGGGAATCGGGCGTAAAAGTTTTTAAATGTCAATTAAATACAGTTTAGTAATACATGCTGTGTATATTTCAGATGATTCCCCAGCAAAATAACTACAGCAGACCTACAGTCTGTTTATGTCCAGCTCTGGAGTGACAGTATATGTGTGCCATTAAAGGGTGTGCCTATTACCGTTCCTGCCCTAAACCATCAATGTATCATTTTATTATAGATGTTGAAATTGAAGACATATTAAAAATATCTTAATTTTGTTGTGACACGTTTGTTATTTACCAAACACTGTAGATGGATGGATGGATGGCATGAAGAGTTAAAATAACAAGTCATTTAAATTTGATGTTTTCAGGCCGAGTTAGCTCTCTTTTAAAGACTGACTAGTTGTTTTATTTTGTGAACAAAATAAACAGGATTTTATGCAGTTAAATAAGGTGGTTGATTTTTCTCTAAGGGTCATGAATGGTCATAAAGTTAGCGGACAATAAAAGGGTTAACCTGGAAGCTTCAGAATTTGTCCAGATACAACATCATTCATGTCAGATTATTACTGTCACACACCCACGGATTGGATGAAATCTGGATTTAGCTCATAATTTGGATTTATACTTGAAACGGGTTTCTTATACAGGGAGATAATTTTTTTAAGTTTCTAGTAAATTAAAAAGAATACAGGTTATTAAAATGATCAAATTATACATATACAGTACTGGTGGTCCCCGAGTTACGATAGAGTTCCGTTCCTACGCCCGTTCGCAACCCGAAAATCGTCGTATGTCGGAAAATACTTCCAAAGGGCACCTTATACATGCACCCCATACATCCAAACGGCACCTCATACGTACAGTACTGTATTTTTACCAAGCACTTAGCCTATCCTAACAATTACCCTACATAACTATCAAAATACACATACATTCGGAGCCATAATGAAGGGAAAAAAATAGTTAATTTCTTACTGTGAGCTGTGCAGCTTTCTGTAGCTTCATGCGGTACAGTGTTTACAGCAACGTCTGTTAGCATGTTAGCTTATTGCTCAGCTGTAGCCTCTCTGCCTCGTAAACCTCTGCTTCAAAAAATAAGGAAAAATAAGGTCTCCTGTATTTCCATGCATGGTCCAGCGGTCCAGAGTTTTACAGTAAAACTGTAAAAAAAAACTGTCTGCCTGTCGAAACATGTAAGCTCCCCCCTCCCTCTGGAAACTGACGGAAACTATGTAATTCGGCTTCAAAATAATAATAATAATAATAATAATAATACAGTACTTTATTTATAAAGCCATTTAAAACAACCACAGCTGCAACAAAGTGTTGTACACATAAAATCAATAACATTTAAACATAAAATAAGATTTTTCAATTTTTATTTTTATTTTTTTAATGAGATGCGTGACGTATCCCCGAAAAGTCGTAACTCGAGGCTGTCGTAACCCGAGGACTACCTGTAT
>JBBPBX010103585.1:0-10063 GCA_038048925.1 Garcialebias charrua | reverse complement strand
CCCCCCTGCAACTTGCAACTCCATACCTGCCATCATCCCTGGAGGCGTAACCAAATTACTCCAGCCTCTCAACAGCTCGGTGAACTGGAACTTAAAAGCAACCTTGCGTTGCATGTGGGAAGAGTGGCTGGTGGATGGAGAGCACAGCTTCATGGCAACCAGATAGATGCACCATGCAAATTTCCAACAATTCCTTGAGTGGATCAACAAAGCATGGACTTCAATGACAATTGAAACCATCCTGTCAGGATTCAGAAAGGCCGGAATAACTGGAACTGATGAGGAGTCTGATGACAGCCCCGCAGAGGAGGAGACTGCACTTCATCTTCCTCTGGAGTTGGCAGAGTTGTTTAGAAGTGACACAGAGGATGAAGATTTCAATGGATTCAGTGATGTTGAATGAAATAAAAATAAATAATTATTAAAATAAAATAAATTAGTGAATTTACTGGTAACTTGCTTGTCAGACTTGCTGGCTTGTCAGCTGCAGGTGAGCGTGTTATGTTAATTGAGCCGTTCAGGATCCGATATGTTCTGTATGTTATTGTTATTTCAGATTAAATGCCTGTTCTTGTACTTAGTGAAATACATGTCTAAATAAATGTGACTTATACTCCGATGCGACTTATATATGTTTTTTTTCTCCCTATTCATGATGCTTTTTAAAAAACTGATGTGATCTATATTCTAGAATTATGTGTCGGCGTGGAAAATACGGTGAGTAATTGTAAGAACTAAAGTAGCAGACACAACTTGTCTCACTGTGAGAGACACAAACATGCAGTGTGCTCCCACAGTGGCACACGCTTTCTCGTACCTGGAGTTTAGTCATGTACCGAATACATTAGCATTTATTACAAAGTTAGAATTTAGATACAAAGGTCCTGGGGAGGTCAGGGTGCGGTTGGGATGGCATATCTGGTATCTCCCCCCGTTTGCAGTGAATTGGTCATGTGCAAACACAAATGTTTAATAATTTATTACATCATCACCTTCAGTTAGGGTAGAGGTGTCCTCTTTGGAAAATAGTACAGGAAACATTGATTGGTGCTCTCACCTGCAGTCTGTCCAAGTTGGGAACACTGAACACATACGACGTGTAACAGTCAGCACGACTCGCCCTGCTCTGATTGGATAAAACTGAGTGTGGTTCTCGTTATTTGTTGAAAGCAGCATCACTTTATTCACTGTATCATTACTGTATTAGGTTAAATGGCTTTGAAAAGACTACAATAAAACATTTTTTTTAATCCCTTTGCCATTTTTTACAGATGACAAAAGTCTGTCACGGCGATGGAGAACTTTATTCCACGTCTATTTCACTTGGTTGTCCACCGGACAACCTCGAGGCGAGATCGGATTTTCCGAGACGGAGATAGGTTGTCAGACAACTGGAAACTGCTTATATCGACCCCTGGCTAGTTCCCTTCCCTTTATTCATACCTGCATGTATTGTGCAGCGATGAAAACATGTTTTATACAAACTTACATTATTATCAAAACAGACAAGAGCAGTATTTTGGCATTTTCTGGTGCTTTACTAAAAATGTTCATAAATTTCCAGTCATATTACACAAATAATTATCTTGTACACATGAACAAAAACGTGTCGATCAAGATTGTAATCTGCGAAACCAGACCAACATATGGATTACTCTTGCTCATTAATTACTTGGCACTAATACACACACCTTCTGTGCAACGCAAGCAGCTTTCAATTTAGACCTGCACATACACAAACCTATAAGGACTTGGATTTATTCACAGCTGCTCTGAGTGATTGTTTACGTGAATGCGCCTGAGAATGAGTTCATATCCAAGAGTCTGCAGCCATAACTATAATTAGCTCTTGTGTTTTGGTTGCTGTGGTAACGCCACAAAGTCCTTGTGACTCTGGTTGTGTGTGTGTGTGTGAATGTGTGAGGGAATTTGCCTTAACGAGTGCAGTGGCAGCTCGACTGCATAGATGTGGCAGCAGAGACACATTGAAAGTTATTTCTAGACTAAGAAGCAAACAGAACTGCCCCTGGAACAGCACCTGACATTTATCCACTCCTGTTCTGAGTTTTACTTGTCACATAAAGTATCCATTCATAAAGAATATACCTCAGTTCAAACCACAAGTTTTATGGGTTTTCAGGAGTCAATTGATAAATTATGTACTGTGGCCAGTATTTTTTTCCGCTTGAAGATTAAACATATAAGGGAATCTTGCAGGTGAACTAATGTTGAACTGTTTCTTGCGGTTCCTTCCTGATGTTAGCTCATAATAAAAATGACAGAACGCAGACAAGACGGGTCAATGCGTTTTGGCTTAAGGTGCAGCAGTTGGAAGCAGATTTGTTTAGTTTTTCCATTTCAAATCCCATAATTGTTGATGCAGAATAACATATTAGTTTTCTTTCTCTCTTATAAAATTGCTCCTTTTGAGACTCTTGCCTGTGCATAAGATTAATTTCTTTATGCCATTTCATTGCATTAGTTTATTTGGCAGAAAACGTTTCAGGAAAAGTCTTTAGTGTGAACAGTTCACTAGTTAAACATGTACAGTACTTCATCATAGAGATGGGATATATGGCTCTTCAAGGGAACCAGATCTTTCATATTCATTCTCTTCAAAGAACCGTTCAGTTTTGAACAGTGGTGACATCACGGCGTGCGGACGTACAAAGTCACGCACTACCATAAGGGCTGTGCCATGTACCACATATCTGAAACAATCAACCCCCCCCTTCCGCTCTTGTGCTGCTTCCCTCCTCCCCTTTGCTTGTTCCATTTCACCTCTGTGGAAAAACAGAACAGGAGTGTTTGTATATGCATTTGAAGGAGAAAATGTGAAGAACTCACGAGGAGGAAAAACTGAAATAATAATGGCTCTTGACTGTCTGCGACTGGCTTCCTACTGTCAGTTGGACAGAGCTGTTGAAAAAATGTGCTTAGTTCATGAATGTCACATCTGTAGTACTGTACTTGTTAAAGGTGCTCATTACGGCGTCATGAAGATTGGTTAAAAAATTGTAAGAAAAATCTGTAGGCAACATTGTTTATGAAATAGTAGTGATTATTGCATCCTTAAAGGTCCACCGACATGATTTCTTTACTATTCATAAAATTGCTCAAAAATATATATTTTATCATTTAAATATGTTCCTTTATGCAAACAAAATGATAAATCACTTTAATTTTGCTTTAAAAGTGATTTTGAACTTCAAGCCGTGTTTAATCATGGGAAATCTGATTACACCCGAACGCACCATCTGTGATGTCACACTGGGCAGAGGGCTCTGGTCTCTTTAATAGCGGACCATTTAAAACCAGAGAATTTATCAATCTATGTGAAGATTTGAGCTATTTGTCTTCATTTTGGGAAGCAGAAAATAGTTTGGGTGATGGAACAAGAAACAACAGGATCTAATTTAGGTCTGATGCTGTATCAGACTTACCTTCATGTCGAGCTGCTCATACCTGCGCACTGTGACAAGCCCAGAGCTCTGCCCGGTGTGACATCACAGATGGTGCGTTCGGGTGTAATCAGATTTCCCATGATTAAACACGGCTTGAAGTTCAAAATCACTTTTAAAGCAAAATTAAAGTGATTTATCATTTTGTTTGCATAAAGGAACATATTTAAATGATAAAATATATATATTTTGAGCAATTTTATGAATAGTAAAAAAATCATGTCGGTGGACCTTTAACTTATATTTCTCCAGTTTTAGCTTCTCTCCATTGGCTCCCTGTCGAATTCAGAAAATAATTCAAAATCTTACTTCTAACCTACAAAGCTCTCAACAACCTAGCTCCATCTTATATTAATGATCTTATTGTTCCATATTTTCCTAATAGAGCACTTCACTCTGAGACTGCAGGCGTACTTGTGGTTTCTATAGTTTCCAAGAGCAGAATGGGAGAAAGATCTTTCATTTATCAGGATCCTCTCTTGTGGAACCAACGTCCAGTTTCTGTCCACGAGGCTGACACATTGTCCAGTTTTAAGACTGGGCTTAAGTCTTCCCTTTTTGATAAATCCTATAGTTAGGGCTGGCTTGTTATGCTGCTATAGGCTTAAACCTCCAGTATACTCGCATGTACGTGGGTCTGCGCGTACCGGATTAGAGTCGAAGCGGACGCCCGCAGGGCATGTCCGTGCAAAACTCAATTTTTACGACTGCGTACATCAGTGGTGTAGTCTACATTTTTGTAGTGGGTATACTGTGCTTAGAAACCAAAGTACAGTACACTGGTTAGTACAATGTTTATGTGACACCAATGTATTAAATTTCCATTCTTCATCCCTGATCTGGCCTTTTCTTTTGTTTGTTTTTTCCCCAAGAGGCAAGCGATCTCTTCCTCCTCCTCCATTGACGCCATGACAAATTGTGAGAAATTAAGGAATTTGCCATGAGAGAATTAAAATCAGGCCCAGCATGGCTGCAGGAGGGTCTGGAGATTTCCTGCTGGGCTGGTCTGATGTGTGGGCTGCAGGGTCAGCGCTCCCTGTTTTTTATTATTATTATTTTTATTTTTTTTAGAACTTTTTATTCACAACATATACACAGAACATCACTGCAGCTGGGGCTGCCAGATCTCATTTTTTAATTTTTAATTTCATTTTTTTGTGACCTGTCAATCAATCCAGTAGGCATGTCAGTAAATGGCCAATCAGTGAACCCAAATTGTCCCGAACATAAACGCCCCTTGTCTGTGGAGCTGACAGCAGCCGTTCAGGGTGGACGTTTGAGTATGAAATCTCAACCCTCTGCGGACAGTGCGCACAGTTTCCGCGCGGCTGACAGGACATGTGAGTACCGTATTTTCTGGTGTACAGGTCGCACCGGTGTATAGGTTGCATTGTCCAATTATCACCAATAGATTGGAAAAATCCCTAGATGGGTCGCACCGGTGTATAGGTCACACCTACGTTTAGCTCTGCTGCAAATGTCTGCCACAGGAGCGCACAGCAAGGCTTTTAAGAAGATTAACACTTAAAAACAATTATTTGTTTGATAAAAATTATAGCAAATATGTGTCTGAGCTGAACTTTTCCTTAATAAATGAACGTAATTGTGAAATGAGCTGGATTTAAAAATTTGTTTCGCCGAAAGTGATAACAAGCCATATATAGGTTGCACCGGTGTATAGGTCGCAGGCCTTGAAAAAAACATAAAAAGGTGCGACCTATACACCGGAAAATACAGTATACTGGAGCCTTTAGCCTACTAGAGGACAAATTGACCTCAGTTTTTAAAAATGAATGGTTACAAATACATACATATGAATAGTTTACATTTGATATTATTTCTGTCTTAACGTGATTCTTGACCTGCCATTGTGTGTCTGTTCCTCCTTCCTGTTCCTGTCAAACCCAGCCGGTTGACGCAGATGGCCGCTTGTCCTGAACTTGGTTCTGCTAAAGGTTTCTTCCTCAGGAGGGATTTTTTCATTTCCACTGTTTCATGCTTGCTCAAGATGAGAGTTCTGCGACAAAGATAGAACCATCGTGTTTTGTTACTTACGTAATTGACCATTGAGAATAAAAATAGATCAGTTGTGGCGATGTCATTGGGGAGCCATTTAGGATTGAGAAGTTTAGGACTTTCTTTGTACTATTATAAATTTACGTTCATATTTGTTTGGTAAAGTATGCAAATACGTATAAAGATGGGTTGAAACTGTAAACGTTGCGGGTCTGGACGATTTACAAAAGCCGCCTTTTTTGTGTGTTTGTGTTTATCAGGATATTTGTTATGTTATATGTCCACCTAAACATCTTTGAGATTATATGCTTATTTGATTCCACCTTGTTTGATTACTTACACAAACTACAGACAGCCTAATGTAGGTCAATCACATCTAAAAAAATGTTTTTTGTGGATTTATCATTTATCATTCAACCTGTATTTATACAGGTTAGTTTCATTGAGCCTCGAGGACTCATTTATAAGAGAGACCTGATTTTAACAAACACAGATGAGATACAGACAATAGACAATCATATAAAAACATGTAAATTAAAAGTAAATTAAAAAAAGTAAAAACAAAAACGGAGTGCAGAGTATATTTGGAGTGCACACCTTAAACTCCCCTTTTATATTGTTAAGATAAATCCTTTTAGCAAAGTGTACATGCTGCAAAGTCAAAAAGGAATTTTCCCATTTTTAAACCATTCAAATGTGAGATATTTTCATAAACAAATGGAATAACCCTGGCCAGATTCACAGAAATAATTAGGAGGAAATGGTGCAGGGAAAAACACTTTGTGTAAAGAGATTAAGGATATTAAGATTGACTGACTGGAAAAAAGACAGGGGTGGGGTAAAACCGAGGCACTAAAGCTAATTGTGCTTAGTCCCCATTGATGAAGAAACTTCACCTAACCTAGCTAAAAATAGTACTGTAAGTGACCCATCTGTTGCCACACACACTCACGTGCACCTACCTACACACACTCAGGAAGGATTCCCATCAAAGCTGCTTTCACCTAACCTGACCTTTGTCTATTCACTCCACCGTCACATCCTCCACGTGCAACATGAACCACTGGTCTCAACACACACTGCACCGTTACATCCATCAATAAACTTCTTTAATCTCTTTTTCAGCCCACACACAGCCAGGAAATTTCACACTTTGTTTTTTAACTAATAGCCTATGAGTTGCAATAAGGTTTACAGTCGACCTTTTTGAAAGGCAGCAAAAACAGGATACATAATTGTAGTAAGAACAGCACAGAAACAAAAAGAAACATGAACAGTCCCACAGCCCCGCAGTGCATAGTTTAAACTGGAGCCAAGGAAATCACAAGGAAACATGAAGACTCAAAGGGATTAGTTGTTATTTGAAGTTTATATCTGCTGCTCTACAGGATTTTCACAAAAGGCGAACGTTGTTTAAATGAATGAGCACTTGCAGCTTTAAAGCTGGAAATGTTGAATTTATTTAAAACTGGAAACACTGAAAACATCTTATGTTTAGTAGTTTGTGGGATTTTTGACTCAAGTTATAGTTTGTCGATAGCACATACCATGCAGCTTATCTTTCTAACACTTCAATAATTACACAGTTATAGAGGTCTCATCAGGGCAACTTTATGGTTTGTAGGTGAACAGTTCATTTGTGTTGGGCAAAAAAGAGAACTTGTGTTTGCTTAAAGGTGCTTTTAACAAACAGCCTAAGAAGTATGCCGCAGAATGAATAATTATAAATATGCTCATAATTGGATGCAGTGTTTTGTGCACAATAGGTATTCATTTGACAGATTCTTGACTTGTGGTCGCATTCAGTTACAAAATATGACTTTATAGAGGGAAAGTGAGAAAATGTGAAATAGAACACATACTGTGTTTACAATGGTAGCAGTGGATGCTACGTATGTCAACATGTGTGTACCACTTCTGAAGTTGTGCAACTGAAGTCAACTACATTATCATCGAACATGCTTGTTTGTCCAAAGTTTGCATTTCATTTTGTAGCTTTTCTTCTATTACAGGTCCAGATGATGATGATCTGACTGAACATTGTTGGATTTTATACCTGGATTATTGAGCATGGATTTTGGTCTCCCCTTCTATTCTGGTGCAAAATTGCACTTGTGGAACTGGAGTGATGCACTAAAAATAAAGAAGAAACATGACAAATCAAATTAATCAAAAATATAATTGGACTTCTACTCTGTAGTTAAATGTTTGCTGCCTCCCATCTGGGAAGCTTTATCAATTCAAAACTGGAGGGTGTGGTGTTCCAAGGCTTTAAACTGCTTTATGCTTATGTTGATAATATGAACATTTGCAGTGGTGGGCAACGCTAATTAAAAAATTAGTTCCACAATTTCTAAAACGCTTATTAATTTTTTTAGGTCCACAATTTCAAAAGCACAAATGTCTTATGAAAATTAGGGGAAGCTAATCTAATCCGCTATTTATATATTTTATATATATATATATATATATATATATATATATATATATATATATATTTATATATAGCCGGCAGCGTTATCAATATTTGCACTACACTGCCAACTGAAAAGTAACAAAAATGATCCTAAAAGGATGAAATTACAAAAATCAAAGGATTTATTTAATACTTTACGTACATATATTCTATTCGGCCACGAAATTAACAAAAAATAGAATGAACTTTTAATCCCTAAAACCACTTTTAAATCTCAAATACACGGGTGTGTCGCCACCGCATTTATACATAAAAGTAACCCAAATACATAAAACTAACGACTCACCGTCGAATGGTCGACACAAAACACACAATAAAATACTCCGGCCACGTTAATTTGGCTTGAAACAGCGGGGTTCTCTGCGGATTTATCCATTAGTAACCCAGCACAACCAACCAGCTGGACACAGAGTTAGCGTCTATAGGTAGTCAACAGATTTAATGAAAAGTAACTAAAATACATAAAAATAACGACTCACCGTCAAATGGTCGACACAAAACCCTCAATAAACTCCTCCGGCCGCGTTAATTTGGCTTGAAACAGAGGGGTTCTCTGCGGATTTATCCAAGTACCCAGCACAAACAGCTAGCCACAGAATTAGCCCCTGAGTTCACCTCTGACCCGGAAGATGTCAAGATGGAATAGTCCATTTTTAGTAGGGGGATAAAGAAATCGACCGTTTTTTTATTGCGTATTTAATGATCGTTTTCATCGTAACTATAATTATTTTTATGTTAAATGTACATTAACAAGCAGGATCAATGTTAGGGATGTAGGTGACTGGCCGGGGCGCGGCGGGGCCGGGGCCCCATGCTGATGGGATCCCCAGGCAACGGCATCATTTACCTACATGGTAGATCCGAGTCTGTTCTCCCTCTGCTCCCCCTCACACCCTCCCTCCTCTCTGCTCTTTACGTGGGGAAAAAGGTAAAACAAGCAGCATAAGAGCTTGTAAATAAGTTTATTGGTTTTTACTGATAGATAATTAGTTATTAGCGGTACTGCATTTTAAATAAAAATAGCACAAATCCGCTTATGAATTATAAAAGTTAGTCAATCCACAAAAACACTGACAAAAAGTTTAGGTCCACTGTAAACGGATTAGCGCTTTAGCCCTATCTAGCGTTCATGTGCCCACCACTGAACATTTGGATTGATCCCCATGTCCCTCGATGATGTACAAGTCACATGAAATATGGCATGACCGTTCAAACTGAGATAACTTTGGAAAACGGAAGATCTGAATTTGATTTAGTACCACATGTGAAAGTGATATTTGTCACATTTTTGTAACTCAAAGCCAGCTGATTCTGTTTATCTGTGAGGCAAGAACAAAACACTTGGGTAAAAAGTAAGATGTTTTGCCATATGCTTAGACTTAGACTTAGATCCTCTCGTGCTCGAAAGCGCATTGGGCGGCAAGCTGTTTCCATTGATCTCTATCCTTGGCGATCACCTCCACCGTGCTCGGGTTGAAGCCTTGTACTTTCAGGTCTTTCTCAAAGGATCGTCTCCACATCAGTTTAGGTCTGCCTTTCTTTCTGTTTCCTTGTGGTTTCCAGTTGAAGGCAATCTTTGGTAGTCTCTGTGCTTCCATTCTCAGTACATGTCCCGCAAACTTGAGCTTCTTTAGCTTGATTGTTTGGCTCATGGGTATGGTATGTGTCCTATGATAGACTTCTGCATTTGCAATCCGATCTAGGTATGTAATCTTCAGTATCTTTCACAGGCATCTTTGTTTGTCATATGCAGTAAACTAATAATATCAGATACAATGAAGGAGCTGTATTCTCATGGCCTTAACAATAGATTATTTTGCAAATGAAAACTGTGGCTTGTGTTCAAGGTTTAATAAATGAAATAGCTGAGTTATGGTATTTGCACAGATAGTAAAGAACACATTATCATGAGGCCAAATGTGTATACAGTAAGCAGTGTTTTATGTAAAGGAATGCAAGTAAAATAGACCTTTAAAATATTATGTTTCAAAGTGTGCAGCTGGAACGAATAAGCTCGTTTTTGTCTTCATACTGTCACTTTTAGCATGGCAGTTGTTTCCTGCTGTGGTTTTTCTTTTGCACGAATATGCTCTCTGGCAGGGTTTTATCA
>JBBPBX010103584.1:0-11861 GCA_038048925.1 Garcialebias charrua | reverse complement strand
ACCAGGAGCTGTCGATTAAAATGAGCTATAACTGTGACACGATAGTGTGGACTCGTTTCAGAACTCAGATGCGCCTCACGGTCGGATCCCGACACAGGGGGAACAGATTCTCAGGGGGGAACAGAACTAACGTTGATCAGCAACAGATAAAAACGCCACGACCCATGTGGGGCCACGAAGCAAAGCATGCAGGTCGCAAACACAGCACATGAAGAAACACGTCATATACTCAAAAGATAAATTATGGAATGAAAGGTGTAAAATGGTACTCACCTCCAAACGGATTGTACCCTGATGGTGTAAGGGTGGGTGAACATCAGTTTGAAGAGCTATTCTTGGAACAGCTTCACTCATCAATGCTAATGCTATGTTGCTAATCGCGACGCTAATCCAACCCCTGAACTCTGGAGGGGGAGTGACCTTCTCGGGGGAGTGGCTCCACTTTTATATTAAGGCAGGAGACGATGTGACGTCACAACGTAGCAGACATGTCACAACAGAGAATTTGAGCTAATAGTAAAATTCACGTGCAATAACTTCTGTTCAACCCATAGGGCTACCGTGAACACGTTTTTAGACCAAATATTGCCGATTTTAACTAATACGCACAAATACATGAAAATTTACACAGAAATAGTGCTCTGAAACTTTTTATACACATTCTAGGGAGTTTATCAGCTAAAAAAACATAAATTTGGGTTTAGTCGCTCTTTAAACAGCAGCCCGAACATGAGTCTGTAGTGAGCAGATGGGTATGATACAGCAGCTTAAAGCAGAGCTGTGCGTCTGTACGAGCGCCGCGCCACGCGCGTGTGCAGTTCACAGCAGAGCTCAGCGTGAAGCAGCAACGTTTTCGCTCCAAATACTTGATGTCATTTGAGCAGAAGCAGGGCGGAGCGTTTAGCTACGGGACAAATTGAGGTCGCTGATTGGTCATTTGCTGACACGCCTACTGATTTGATTGACAGGTCGGGAAAGGCAGAGGGCTGCGCAGCTTTGTTCTGTGTTTATATGTTAATAAAAAGTCCTAAAAATTAGAATTAAAACAGGGAGCGCTGGTCCTTGCCCACACAGCAGACCAGCACACCAGGAAATGTTTAGAACCTGCGCATCCACGTTGGACATGAGTTTAGTTCACTCGTGACAAGTTCATTCATTCCTCCTCATCGGAGGAGGAAGTGAATGGTGACCGCTTCAAGCAATCACTTGACTTTTGGCAAAAAAACAAAAGAAAAGTCCAGTTCAGCGATGAAGAAGGGATATTTAATACATTTGTGTCTCATACAAAACAGTCCACCACCGGGCAGTTCATTGTGAGACAACGCGTGCGCGTGAGCGGTCGTAAAATTTGAACTTGGCGCGTTCACGCCCGCCGCGTTCAAAGGCTTGTGCCGCGGCGCTCACATGGCGTGGCGCTCGTCAAAACGCACAGCTCTGCCTGGCCCTTTAGGGTACTGGCAGTGCTGCAATGTGGGGAGGAATCAATGAGCGTTGAGACAATGGCAAAGTGCCAGTTGTGTGCTTAGTGTCTGTTGTTGAAGGCAAAGACAGATCAAGATTTTGCCCAGGTCTGTGTGTGTTCCTTTGTCTGTGTCGGTAGCAAAATATCTCCTGAACCACCAGATGGATTTGAATGAAGTGTTTAATGCACGGCACCTACAGCTGTATCTTTAAGTATACTGTAGGCCCAATTCAAGATGGCTGCCACAGCTAAGTAATGCCAGTTTTACAGAAATGTATCTAAAATTGGATGTAATAGTAGTTTGGGAATAGTCTCCAAGGTCAAGTCAAGGTCAAGGTTCTTTATTGTCATTGGCATCACATGTGGTACATGAGGTGGATTGCGTACATAGGGTCCCAGTTACATCCAACAATAGCAAAAATATAAAGTGTAAAAAGAAACAGTAAATAAGGATCTAAGATATAAACTAAGACATATGCTAAACAAACGCCCAACTATATGCTAAAAGATCCAAGATACATGCTAGTCACTAATAGTGCAAAACAATACACAGAACAGCAGCAGCACGAACCCAAGACATACTTTGAGCGCAGTGCATTGTGCAACAACTCCATATTTTTCTATCATGATCTGTCTGAATCAGTGATGTAAAAGGTGGCGGGTGACATGCATTACTTCAAGAACTGCTCGGTCGTTAATAGACTACAGTATATGCCACGGGGTGGCAGTGACATACTTCCGTTAAAATACAACCCACGTCCGCCACTTCCGGGTCCCATCCACTGCCGTTGTTGTTAGCGTTAGCTCCTAGTAGCAGACCATGACAATAACCCCAACGACCCAAAACGGGAAGCGGCTGCGAGCTACTAGCACTACATGTGAGTTCCATTGTGTCCGCCCACTGGTGGGTACAGCTGTTCCGTTCCCCCGCCGAGGGGGGTTAGGGCGACAATTTCTCGCGGCTAACCGTAGGGGAAACGTCACTATAGACTTATATAGATTTATATGTGTATAGAGTTATTATTGGAGTGTATGTAGATGTTTTATTAATTGTATTTAGTCATTTATGTTCGTGTCATTCCCGTTAACCGGAAGTGCGTCGCCCGGGTAATGAATGCGGAAGTGCTGGAACGGGAGTCCGTGGCATATAGTCTATTGTCTGTAGCTGCAACTCACCATTACAGGTGATGTGTGTGTATCTGTTTTTTGTTACCTTTTTAGGACCTTTTCTAATACAAACACATAACTTGTCAGGACCAATAGTCTTGTTAGGGACCAAAGATCAGTCCTTGTATGGTGGCACAGTATTTTTGGATTAGGGGTTAGGTTTAGGGTAAGGGTCAGCCAGGTCAGAATGCCTCTGTGATGGTGTCCTACATCCTGCAGCTCATGTTCCAGTCATCAATACTACATATCAATACAGACAGAGGGTGGGGGGCACACACACTGACCTTGCTTGAACTCCTCCAGCATGGCGTCCAACTTGGTGTCATGAAACACAAAGTGCACCGGGTGATTGTAGAACTTGGTGATGGTCTTCAGGTGCGTGCAGTCGTCCGGGTCCACGAAGGCCAGGTCCTTCACATGCAGGATGTCCACAATGTTGGACCTTTTGTCGTCGTACACCGGGATGCGTGTGTAGCCGCTCTCCATGATCTCAGACATGGTGTTGAAGTTCAGCACCGCGTCCGCCTGGATCATGAAGCAGTTGGCCAGTGGAGTCATCACAGCCTCCACCGTCTTGGTCCTGAGCTCCAGAGCCCCCTGGATCATGTTGAGCTCCTCCTTATCCAGGTCATTGTAGGGTTCGGTCACCCTGAGCATCTCCACCAGCTTCTCCCGGTTGTAGACGGTGCCGATCTCCTGTCCCAGCAGGAAGTCCAGCAGCTTGCTGATGGGCAGGGACAGCGGCAGGGTGAGGAGCATGAAGAACTTGGTGACCATGATGGTGTTGGCCCCCACGGCCAACCCATGGCGGGAGCACAGCGCCTGAGGGACGATCTCCCCGAATATGACGATCCCGATGGTGGAGGCCACCACGGCCCCCAGGCCGGAGCCGATCAGGTCGTCCAGGAGGATGGTGAGGGTGGTGTTCACCAGCACGTTGCCCATGAGCAGGGAGCACAGCAGGTAGTTGCCCTTGCTGCGGATGGGCTCGATCTTGCGCGCGTACTTCTTCTCCCTGTCGGTGCCGCAGCTCTGCACGATGCGCAGCTCCATGGGGTCCAGCGCCATGAGGCCCAGGTTCAGGCCGCTGAACATGCCGGACAGCACGAGCAGGCACGCGATGAGGATGAGCTGCAGCCACAGGGGCAGCAGGGACCTCTTCTCCTCCACCACCAGCACCCTGCCGTCGCTGTCCCCCAGCACCACCCAGCGCGCTCCGTCCTCGCTGCTGGGCGTGCACAGCGCGTACTCCTTCCAGGGCTCGCTCCTGCGCAGCGGCTTGACGCGCACGCTGAGCAGCCCCGACGTGCCGCGGCTGCAGGTCACGTTCATGAAGCGAGCCACGCTGAGGTCCCGCGTGAAGTCCACGCAAGACCTGTCCCGCACGCTGCCTCCCCTGGCCGCGGCCACCGCCTCCCGTCGCTCCCCATCCTCCTCCTCCCCCTCCTGGTCCCCGCCGCCTCCATCAGTGAGCTCCGTGAAGCGGACCTGCGTCCAGGCGCCCGCGTGCAGCTGCAGCCCGTAGAAGCGCAGCTGCACGGTGCTCTCCTCCGTCACCTGGATCACTCCGTGCTCGTTGGTGCTGGCGGGCTTGTCGCTCCTCTCCAGCCGCATGCCGAGCACCTGGCTGCCGCCGCCGGAGCCCGCCTGCGTGCGCCCGCTCACCGCGCTCCACAGACAGAGCACCACGGTGAGCACGCAACCCTGCTGCCCGCTCCACTCTGTCGCCATGTTTGTTTCTCTGACCGACCTGGCAGATGACGTCATTTACTCATGTCCGAGCGGACCCGCCCCCTCGCAGTTGACTCCGCCCACCAGACTGGGACAGGTCAGAGCATAGATATCATGATATCTATGGGTCAGAGCTGTTCTGTTTTTTCTAATGTAATTCCGTTTTTTCTAATGTGAGTCCGTTTTTTCTAATGTGATTCGGGCCACTTCCGGTTTGGCTTTGAATGTAATTCCGTTTTTTTCTAATGTGATTCTGGCCACTTTCGCTTTGGCTTAATGTAATTCCGTTTTTTCAAGCGTCATTTTGTTTTTCAAATGTTGTGTTTTTTTTGTTTTTGTTGTGTTTTTCTAAATGTAATTCCGTTTTTTTAATGCGATTCCGGCCACTTCCGCTTTGGCTTAATGTAATTCCGTTTTTTCAAATGTCATTTTGTTTTTTCAAATGTAATTCCGTTTTTTTCTAATGTGATTCTGGCCACTTCCGCTTTGGCTTAATGTAATTCTGTTTTTTTCAAATGTCTTTTTTTTCTTCAAATGTTGTTGTGTTTTTGTTGTGTTTTTCCAAATGTAATTCCATTTTTTTGAATGTGATTCCAGCCACTTCCGCTTTGGCTTAATGTAATTCCGTTTTTTTCTAATGTGATTCTGGCCACTTCCGCTTTAGCTTAATGTAATTCCGTTTTTTCAAATGTCATTTTGTTTTTTCAAATGTTGTTGTGTTTTTGTTGTGTTTTTCCAAATGTAATTCCATTTTTTTGAATGTGATTCCGGCCACTTCCGCTTTGGCTTAATGTAATTCCGTTTTTTTTCTAATGTGATTCTGGCCACTTCCGCTTTGGCTTAATGTAATTCCGTTTTTTCAAATGTCTTTTTTTTTCAAATGTTGTTGTGTTTTTGTTGTTTTTGTTGTGTTTTTCCAAATGTAATTCCATTTTTTTGAATGTGATTCCAGCCACTTCCGCTTTGGCTTAATGTAATTCCGTTTTTTTCTAATGTGATTCTGGCCACTTCCGCTTTGGCTTAATGTAATTCCGTTTTTTCAAATGTCATTTTGTTTTTTCAAATGTGTTTTTGTTGTTTTTGTTGTGTTTTTCCAAATGTAATTCCGTTTTTTGAATGTGATTCCGGCCACTTCCGCTTTGGCTTAATGTAATTCCGTTTTTTCAAATGTCATTTTGTTTTTTCAAATGTTGTTGTGTTTTTGTTGTTTTTGTTGTGTTTTTCCAAATGTAATTCCATTTTTTTTTTGTGTGTGATTCCGGCCACTTCTTTGGCTTAATGTAATTCCGTTTTTTCAAACGTCATTTTGTTTTTTCATATGTTGTTGTGTTTTTGTTGTTTTTGTTGTGTTTTTCCAAATGTAATTCCCTTTTTTTTATGTGATTCCAGCCACTTCCGCTTTGGCTTAATGTAATTCTGTTTTTTCAAATGTCATTTTGTTTTTCAAATGTAATTTGGTTTTTTCAAATGGCATTTTGTTTTTTCAAAATGTTGTTGTATTTTTGTTGTTTTTGTTGTGTTTTTCCAAATGTAATTCCCTTTTTTATGTGTTTCCGGCCACTTCAGCTTTGGCTTAATGTAATTTCGTTTTTTCAAATGTCATTTTGTTTTTTCAAATGTTGTTGTGTTTTTGTTGTTTTTGTTGTGTTTTTCCAAATGTAATTCCGTTTTTATTTTATTTTATGCGATTCCGGCCACTTCTGCTTTGGCTTAATGTAATTACGTTTTTTCAAATGTCATTTTGTTTTTTCAAAGGTAATTTCATCCATCCATCCATTTTCTTCCGCTTATCCGGGGTCGGGTCGCGGGGGTAGCAGCCTAAGTAGGGAGGCCCAGACTTCCCTCTCCCCAGCCACTTGGAGCAGCTCCTCTGGGGGAATCCCAAGGCGTTCCCAGGCCAGCCGAGAAACATAGTCCCTCCAGCGTGTCCTGGGTCTTCCTCTGGGTCTCCTCCCGGTGGGACATGCCCGGAACACCTCACCAGGGAGGCGTCCAGGAGGCATCCTAACCAGATGCCCGAGCCACCTCAACTGGCTCCTCTCGATGTGGAGAAGCAGCGGCTCTACTCCGAGTCCCTCCCGGATGACTGAGCTTCTCACCCTATCTCTAAGGGAGAGTCCAGACACCCTGCGGAGAAAACTCATTTCAGCCGCTTGTATCCGAGATCTTCGTTCTTTTGGTCACAACCCAATGACCATAGATGAGGGTGGGAACGTGGATCGATCGGTAAATTGAGAGTTTTGTAATTGAGAGAAATGTAATTTCGTTTTTTCAAATGTAATTTTGTTTTTTCAAATGTTGTGTTTTTGTTGTGTTTTTCCAAATGTAATTCCATTTTTTAATGTGATTCCGGCCACTTCTGCTTTGGCTTAATGTAATTCCGTTTTTTCAAATGTAATTTCGTTTTTTTTTTCAAATGTAATTTCGTTTTTTCAAATGTTGTTGTGTTTTTGTTGTGTTTTTCCAAATGTAATTCCGTTTTTTTTTTTAATGTTGTGCATTTACACCTTGGGGCCACACCGTAACATATGGCTCTTTGGTCCCTCTTCAGCGGCTCTTTCAAGCTTTGACCAAAACTGACATAAAACTGCATTTTTCTGGTTATACGAACAACAAAAAGGACTAGTTGAAACAGTTTTCCTGTCATTTCTTTGCAAATATGTGAACACTGGAGTGAGTACAAGGAGTAAAACATACTTTAACTTGATGCTTTATTTCTTTATATGAAGACTGTCTGCATAGTTTATATATTTTTTTAAATAAAAAATGGCATTTAAAATAATCTGCTCTTAAAATCATTAGATATTTTTAGGTTTTTTTTTTTTAGATTGTTTTTTTTAAATGTCATCCCTACCTACAAAAGCCCCCTCCAGCAAACCTAAAGTGGCCCATGGGCCATCAGTTGATAACCACAGTTGTAGCAGGTTGCAGCTCCAGACACATTTAATGTAGTGAACGAAGAAGGCATAAAAATGGCTCCTTTGATCGTAAAGGTTGCAGACCCCTGGGTCAGCGCCAATAGAGATCATAGGGCTCTGGGTAGCAGTTTCCGCTGCGGATGTGGCGCCAGCTGCTGTAAAAACATCTGTCCTCCTCCATCCTCCCGCATCCTGCTGGCACTGTGCCCATTCCGGGATGCTGAGACAGCCCCACCGAGCCGGAGGACTGTTCGTCCGCACAGCATTGGTTTCATTGTCTCTGCATGACGCAGCCTGTTTATGAAGGAATTAAAAAGCGTTTAATAATCGGAAAATTATACTTTTATTACCCCCCGGTTGCATCACCTCCCTGCATAAGGCTTCATGTCATCATTTATATTTGGGTTTTAACATTTTAAATGATTAATTTTGTTATTAGGCTCTGATGATCAGCATGGTGGACACAGAGTTTTTTTTTTTCAGTCAGAATCTTCATTGTCATTCGCACCACATGTGGTACATGTGATGAAACGACATTATGTACGCAGGGTCTCAGTTACATCCAACAATAAAATGTAAGAGAAAAACAGTAATAACATCTAAGATATGAACTAAGAAAAACATCAACTAAAAGTAAACTAAGCACTAATATCATAGAAAAACATCACTCCAAACAGCAGCACGAACATGAGTCTGTATGATGGGCACGAATGAACACAGCAACATGAAACAGATCAGCAGCAACATGAAAACAGATCAGCAGCAACATGAAACAGATCAGCAGCAACATGAAACAGATCAGCAGCAACATGAAACAGATCAGCAGCAACATGAAACAGATCAGCAGCAACATGAAACAGATCAGCAGCAACATGAAACAGATCAGCAGCAACATGAAACAGATCAGCAGCAACATGAAACAGATCAGCAGCAACATGAAACAGATCAGCAGCAACATGAAACAGATCAGCAGCAACATGAAACAGATCAGCAGCAACATGAAACAGATCAGCAGCAACATGAAACAGATCAGCAGCAACATGAAACAGATCAGCAGCAACATGAAACAGATCAGCAGCAACATGAAACAGATCAGCAGCAACATGAAACAGATCAGCAGCAACATGAAACAGATCAGCAGCAACATGAAACAGATCAGCAGCAACATGAAACAGATCAGCAGCAACATGAAACAGATCAGCAGCAACATGAAACAGATCAGCAGCAACATGAAACAGATCAGCAGCAACATGAAACAGATCAGCAGCAACATGAAACAGATCAGCAGCAACATGAAACAGATCAGCAGCAACATGAAACAGATCAGCAGCAACATGAAACAGATCAGCAGCAACATGAAACAGATCAGCAGCAACATGAAACAGATCAGCAGCAACATGAAACAGATCAGCAGCAACATGAAACAGATCAGCAGCAACATGAAACAGATCAGCAGCAACATGAAACAGATCAGCAGCAACATGAAACAGATCAGCAGCAACATGAAACAGATCAGCAGCAACATGAAACAGATCAGCAGCAACATGAAACAGATCAGCAGCAACATGAAACAGATCAGCAGCAACATGAAACAGATCAGCAGCAACATGAAACAGATCAGCAGCAACATGAAACAGATCAGCAGCAACATGAAACAGATCAGCAGCAACATGAAACAGATCAGCAGCAACATGAAACAGATCAGCAGCAACATGAAACAGATCAGCAGCAACATGAAACAGATCAGCAGCAACATGAAACAGATCAGCAGCAACATGAAACAGATCAGCAGCAACATGAAACAGATCAGCAGCAACATGAAACAGATCAGCAGCAACATGAAACAGATCAGCAGCAACATGAAACAGATCAGCAGCAACATGAAACAGATCAGCAGCAACATGAAACAGATCAGCAGCAACATGAAACAGATCAGCAGCAACATGAAACAGATCAGCAGCAACATGAAACAGATCAGCAGCAACATGAAACAGATCAGCAGCAACATGAAACAGATCAGCAGCAACATGAAACAGATCAGCAGCAACATGAAACAGATCAGCAGCAACATGAAACAGATCAGCAGCAACATGAAACAGATCAGCAGCAACATGAAACAGATCAGCAGCAACATGAAACAGATCAGCAGCAACATGAAACAGATCAGCAGCAACATGAAACAGATCAGCAGCAACATGAAACAGATCAGCAGCAACATGAAACAGATCAGCAGCAACATGAAACAGATCAGCAGCAACATGAAACAGATCAGCAGCAACATGAAACAGATCAGCAGCAACATGAAACAGATCAGCAGCAACATGAAACAGATCAGCAGCAACATGAAACAGATCAGCAGCAACATGAAACAGATCAGCAGCAACATGAAACAGATCAGCAGCAACATGAAACAGATCAGCAGCAACATGAAACAGATCAGCAGCAACATGAAACAGATCAGTAGCAACATGAAACAGATCAGCAGCAACATGAAACAGATCAGCAGCAACATGAAACAGATCAGCAGCAACATGAAACAGATCAGCAGCAACATGAAACAGATCAGCAGCAACATGAAACAGATCAGCAGCAACATGAAACAGATCAGCAGCAACATGAAACAGATCAGCAGCAACATGAAACAGATCAGCAGCAACATGAAACAGATCAGCAGCAACATGAAACAGATCAGCAGCAACATGAAACAGATCAGCAGCAACATGAAACAGATCAGCAGCAACATGAAACAGATCAGCAGCAACATGAAACAGATCAGCAGCAACATGAAACAGATCAGCAGCAACATGAAACAGATCAGCAGCAACATGAAACAGATCAGCAGCAACATGAAACAGATCAGCAGCAACATGAAACAGATCAGCAGCAACATGAAACAGATCAGCAGCAACATGAAACAGATCAGCAGCAACATGAAACAGATCAGCAGCAACATGAAACAGATCAGCAGCAACATGAAACAGATCAGCAGCAACATGAAACAGATCAGCAGCAACATGAAACAGATCAGCAGCAACATGAAACAGATCAGCAGCAACATGAAACAGATCAGCAGCAACATGAAACAGATCAGCAGCAACATGAAACAGATCAGCAGCAACATGAAACAGATCAGCAGCAACATGAAACAGATCAGCAGCAACATGAAACAGATCAGCAGCAACATGAAACAGATCAGCAGCAACATGAAACAGATCAGCAGCAACATGAAACAGATCAGCAGCAACATGAAACAGATCAGCAGCAACATGAAACAGATCAGCAGCAACATGAAACAGATCAGCAGCAACATGAAACAGATCAGCAGCAACATGAAACAGATCAGCAGCAACATGAAACAGATCAGCAGCAACATGAAACAGATCAGCAGCAACATGAAACAGATCAGCAGCAACATGAAACAGATCAGCAGCAACATGAAACAGATCAGCAGCAACATGAAACAGATCAGCAGCAACATGAAACAGATCAGCAGCAACATGAAACAGATCAGCAGCAACATGAAACAGATCAGCAGCAACATGAAACAGATCAGCAGCAACATGAAACAGATCAGCAGCAACATGAAACAGATCAGCAGCAACATGAAACAGATCAGCAGCAACATGAAACAGATCAGCAGCAACATGAAACAGATCAACAGCAACATGAAACAGATCAGCAGCAACATGAAACAGATCAGCAGCAACATGAAACAGATCAGCAGCAACATGAAACAGATCAGCAGCAACATGAAACAGATCAGCAGCAACATGAAACAGATCAGCAGCAACATGAAACAGATCAGCAGCAACATGAAACAGATCAGCAGCAACATGAAACAGATCAGCAGCAACATGAAACAGATCAGCAGCAACATGAAACAGATCAGCAGCAACATGAAACAGATCAGCAGCAACATGAAACAGATCAGCAGCAACATGAAACAGATCAGCAGCAACATGAAACAGATCAGCAGCAACATGAAACAGATCAGCAGCAACATGAAACAGATCAGCAGCAACATGAAACAGATCAGCAGCAACATGAAACAGATCAGCAGCAACATGAAACAGATCAGCAGCAACATGAAACAGATCAGCAGCAACATGAAACAGATCAGCAGCAACATGAAACAGATCAGCAGCAACATGAAACAGATCAGCAGCAACATGAAACAGATCAGCAGCAACATGAAACAGATCAGCAGCAACATGAAACAGATCAGCAGCAACATGAAACAGATCAGCAGCAACATGAAACAGATCAGCAGCAACATGAAACAGATCAGCAGCAACATGAAACAGATCAGCAGCAACATGAAACAGATCAGCAGCAACATGAAACAGATCAGCAGCAACATGAAACAGATCAGCAGCAACATGAAACAGATCAGCAGCAACATGAAACAGATCAGCAGCAACATGAAACAGATCAGCAGCAACATGAAACAGATCAGCAGCAACATGAAACAGATCAGCAGCAACATGAAACAGATCAGCAGCAACATGAAACAGATCAGCAGCAACATGAAACAGATCAGCAGCAACATGAAACAGATCAGCAGCAACATGAAACAGATCAGC
>JBBPBX010103582.1:0-11861 GCA_038048925.1 Garcialebias charrua | reverse complement strand
CCCTCTGTGGAGGACGAGGTGTCTGCGACGCTGGGACCCTCTGTGGAGGACGAGGCGTCTGCGGCGCTGGGACCCCCGTCGTCAGGACCCTCTGAGACGTCGTTGAGGACCACCTCGTCGGGGACCCCGTCGTCAGGACCCTCTGAGACGTCGTTGAGGACCACCTCGTCGGGGACCCCGTCGTCAGGACCCTCTGAGACGTCGTTGAGGACCACCTCGTCGGGGACCCCGTCGTCAGGACCCTCTGAGACGTCGTTGGGGACCACGTCGTCGAGACCCTCTGAGACGTCGTTGGGGACCACGTCGTCGAGACCCTCTGAGACGTCGTTGGGGTCCACGTCGTCGAGACCCTCGGAGACGTCGTCTGCTTCGTCGAGGTCCTCGTCGTCGAGACCCTCGGAGACGTCGTCTGCTTCGTCGAGGTCCTCGTCGTCGAGACCCTCGGAGACGTCGTCTGCTTCGTCGAGGTCCTCGTCGTCGAGACCCTCGGAGACGTCGTCTGCTTCGTCGAGGTCCTCGTCGTCGAGACCCTCGGAGACGTCGTCTGCTTCGTCGAGGTCCTCGTCGTCGAGACCCTCGGAGACGTCGTCTGCTTCGTCGAGGTCCTCGTCGTCGAGACCCTCGGAGACGTCGTCTGCTTCGTCGAGGTCCTCGTCGTCGAGACCCTCGGAGACGTCGTCTGCTTCGTCGAGGTCCTCGTCGTCGAGACCCTCGGAGACGTCGTCTGCTTCGTCGAGGTCCTCGTCGTCGAGACCCTCGGAGACGTCGTCTGCTTCGTCGAGGTCCTCGTCGTCGAGACCCTCGGAGACGTCGTCTGCTTCGTCGAGGTCCTCGTCGTCGGGCCCCTCTGAGACGTCGTCGTCCGGACCCTCGTCGTCGGGCCCCTCTGAGACGTCGTCGTCCGGACCCTCGTCGTCGGGCCCCTCTGAGACGTCATCCTGACCCTCGTCGTCTGGACCCTCTGAGACGTCGTCGGGCGCCGTCGAGACTGCAGGCGAGGAGGGCGCCGTCGAGACTGCAGGCGAGGAGGGCGCCGTCGAGACTGCAGGCGAGGAGACCACCGTCGAGACTGCAGGCGAGGAGACCACCGTCGAGACTGCAGGCGAGGAGACCACCGTCGAGACTGCAGGCGAGGAGACCACCGTCGAGACTGCAGGCGAGGAGACCACCGTCGAGACTGCAGGCGAGGAGACATCCAGGCTTCAGCAAACAGTCCAAACAGCCATGGGTCATCACCTACTATCTCCAACCGGGTAAACACCTGTATAAAGTCATCACTGGCCACCAACCTCTCCTGTAGATCATAGGAAGTGGCCACAGTGTCAATACAGGTAGTCCCCGAATTACGAACGCTCTGATCTACGAGGTTCCAGACTTACGAGCTGGCGAATTTTTGGAAAAAACGCAAAAAATACTGAGTTTTCATGTGTTTTTTCACCACAGTTAGTTAGATAAACATATGGACACACGTTTCCGATCATTTTTATGCACTCATAAGCAGTTTTTTGATGAAAATAGAGTGTTTGTAGTCGCGCTAGCGAAACCGTTCCAATTTACGAGCGAAATTTCGGACTTACGAGAGACATGGCAACCGTTCCAAATTACGAGATTTCCGGTTTACGAGCGCCTCGTTGTAACGGATCTCGCTCGTAAATCGGGGACTACCTGTATATTTACGGGTTACCCGGTGGAGTTGGTCCCATTCTGAGCAGCGCTCGGTACTGTTCACAAAACCTGCTGGGTCTGGGTCTGGTCCGGTCATTCTGTCAGGTTCCTCTGGTGTTAGACCCACGTGCAGGAAAGTGAACGAGGCAGGAGTTTAAAATAATAATTATTTATTTTAAACAAAAATGCTGTCAGGGCAGCCAAAAACTCACTCTGGTAAACTGGAGCAGAAACAGAGAAGGACATCAGAGTGGAGAGGTGAGGCCTGAGTTGTCTGTGTGAACAGAACAATGACCGGACACAAAGTGGAGGAGATGTAGGCTTTTTATAAGGCAGAAAGAGAGTGAGTAATGAGTTCAGCTTGGCAGGTGGCTGATGAGACAGGTGTGAATGATTAAGGCTACAGGCTTGAGCACAGAGAGACAGACTGAAAAGTGAGTGGGAAAATGACAGAGACTGAATGAGATAAACAGGAATCAAAGCTCAGAATGACAAAATGAAGACAGGAGGAAAACACAAATAAACATAAAGAAACAGAGCCTAAAGAAAACAGACAGGGACAGAACCTGACAACCGTAAACAGATATACATCCACAAGCTAACAAGCTATGCTAATAAAAGATCGTTTTTTTTTTTTTTTATCTCAAACATCTATTAAAGGTACTCACTTGTAAACGTCCACACTGTGATTACATCCTGTAAGTTTCAGAAAAATCTGCTGAGTGGTTCTTGACTTATCTTGCTAACAAACAGCAAACATACAGAGCTAAGAAAGCTACCGGTACATCCAGACCAGAGGAGCTTCTTCTTCTTCTTGGGTCAGTGTACTCCTCTGGAAGTGGTACTGCATTGCGCCCCTAGCGACCGAAAGTGGTACTGCACCATTTGCTGCCAAACTGAAAAGGCTCATAACGGAGTCAAAAATTGGTCTAAAAATATGGAGAGGAAAAAAAAACATAAATAGGTCGCACCGGATTATAGGTCGCAGGCCTTGAAAAAAACCATAAAAAGGTGCGACCTATAATCCGAAATTTATGGTACCTTTTTTGCAGTTCCTGAGTGGCAGGAAGATCTCTCCTCCTCAGTTTTGGCTCAGTCCCCCAATGAGCCACCTTGCTATATATAAGGACCAAGGCTGAGGACATCAAAACATTGTCTACTAATGGCATTCAGTGAGAGGCCTGAGAGTGCAAAATGAAGTCGAAGACGCAAATTCAACAATGGCAGGACTCACAGCTGCATCGAATCACTCATCAACTGTCCACCTGGATACAGCTGCATCGAATCACTCATCAACTGTCCACCTGGATATAAGGCACCCCTTTCCTCAGCTCTTCCTGTTTGCCCGTTGCCAGTCTAGTCGCCTTCTGCTCGTCTAGTTCTCGTCTCGTGTTTTCAATTTCGCCTTCGCCCTCGTTCGATTTCAACTTTCGACTTCGCCATGTCTGACGTCGATTCCTGCGCCTCCGGGGACTCCCCGGTCCTCATCCCGGCCACCGCTGGTCCTCCTTCCCCTGCTCCCACCCGTCGGAGCTCTCGGCGCGCCTCGCGCCCCGTTTCCTACTCTCCGTCTGCATACCTGCAGTCTAGGGGCATCTGCCCGGCGTCCGGTCTCACCTCTGCCCAGCTGGAGTCCCTCGCCGAGCTGGTTCCGTCCGGCGACTCTTCACCTCCTTCGCGGCAGCTGACGCCCGTGTCCGGGAAGCGTACCAGGAAGCGGTCTCCACCTCCCGCCAAACGCAGCAGGGGCCGTCCCCGTTCCTCCGGTGCCCCCGCTCCGGACCCGGAGCCGGTCCCCTCCACGAGCCGCTACGTTCCTCCTGCGCCGGCCGCCCGTGCCCCGGCCTCCTCTCCGCCTCTCTCCCCGCTCCCCGGCCGGCGTTCCGATCGGCCTTCGCAGGTCCATCTGTCCTCTGAGCTGCTCGCCTCGCTCGACGAGCTCGTCCGGTCAGTCTCGGCTCTGTCCGCTCAACGTCAGCCCTCTGCTCCAGCATCGTTGCCGGGTCAGTCAGCTCCCCTGCCTGGTCCCGTGGCGTTCACTCTCGCCGAGGCCCGCTCCGCTCCTCCACTGGGTAAGACGTATCGTTACTTGTCCACAGTCGTTCTGCTTTGCCTCGACGTGCCTCATTTTTGTCTTTTATGGTCAGTTCGCTGGCTTGCGCCGCTCCTAGCTCTGCTGCTAATGCTAGGTCAGCTCTTCTTCGTTGATTTTCGCCCGTTCTGCAGCGCCGTCTGGTGCGCAGGCGGTGGTACTGCGACTGCGTTGTGTTAACTTGCCAGGCAGATGGCGCTGTTGTTCCACCATCGTTTCTTCATGTCTTGCTGGTTTGTTTTACACAAACCTTCGCCCTGTGTAGCTTTAGTGATGTTTCATCTGTTTACATTCTGTCGCTCTGGCGTTATTTGACCTGTTTTGAGTGGCTTTAGTGATGTTTAATCTGTTTACATTCTGTCGCTCTGGCGTTATTTGACCTGTTTGAGTGACTTTGGTACGTTTAATCTGTTTAAATTCTGTCGCACTGGCATTGTTTTACCTGTTTGGATCGTGTCACGTTGGTTATGCTTGCACTGTGGATGTTCTGTGCGGTTGGTGATCGAGGTGGCTGTACTCGTGAGCTGCTTGGTGCTGTCCTGACTTTAATTGTTTTTCTTCATGCTCTCCCTCTTTAGGCCAGCCGTACATGCCGGCACATGCTTCGATTTCCCCGAGGCTCCGTGCTAAGATCCTGCAGGGGCAGCACGTTAATCTGGTTTCCCTGCTGCTCCCCTCCCCCCCTGTCGATCATCAGGTGGCCTCCTCCTCGGAGTTCACTGCGGTCTTCCGCTCCGCCGATCCCCGCCTGTCCAGGGACCTGTCCGTCGGCGAGTTTGTGGCGGCCTTTGGGGTTTTCCGGGATGTTCTTTGCTCGGTCTACCCCGAGCGTAGGGTCGAGCTGGACGCCTACCTCGCCTTGGTGGTAGATCTCAGCCTCTCGTACGGCAGGTCCCTGTTCTACCGTTACCATAACGCCTTTTCCACCAAGGCTGCTGCCATCCTGTCCCGATCAGGGATGCGTCTTGACTGGTCGGTCCTGGACACTGACCTCCTTGTCATGCTGACCCACGCAGCCCCATGCCACTCCTGCTCTGCCGTCGGCCATCGCAGTTCCCTCTGCCCCTCGGTCCCGTTTGGCCTGCCTCCTCTGCCCTCCCTGCCGGCGCCCCGTTCTGTTGGGGATCCTGTTGGCGGCCTGCATGCGGACCACCGCGGTCGGGGGGTGGAGGCTTTCGACGACATGCCGATTTGTAACCATTTTAACCGTTCTGTCTGCTCGTACCCCAATTGTGCCTTTCTCCACGTGTGCAGCTTCTGCAGGGGCGCACACCCACGTTCAGTCTGCCCTCGTCGGTGGGCCCCCAAGGCCCTTCACGGGTCCGAACGCTGATCTTCCTTCTCCCGTTCGCCCCGTTTCTTTCTTAGTTAGCCTCCCGTTGACCCTGTTTTACTTTGATAGTTGGCTTCCCGTTCACCCCGTTTTGCTTCCTTGTTTGGCCTCCCGTTAGTCCCGTTTATTCGATCCCTCCTGGTTGGCATTGTCTTTCGTGCAAACTCTGTCATCTGGGTCCGTTCCCGAGTCTGTTGCCTTCCCATGCCATCGAGCTCCTTCCTGACTGTTTTCTATTCTTGCCTCTGCGTTCCCCCCGAGGGGCGTAGCTAAGCTCCCTCCGCAGCCGTTCGGGGTGCTCCCGAGGCTTCCTTCCGTTGGCCTGATCACTGGTCTTGGCGGCCTGCTCCTCCTGCGTCCACCCGGACATCTCATCCCTGCTTGCTGCTCGACGCTTGCTCAGTTTCTGGGTAAGCTCTCGCATTGTTCACTAGTGGAGGGGTCCTTCAGTCGTGGACGACGCCTCCCTCTTCCTTTCTGGCAGCTCGAGTGGGCTTTGCTTTTCTCTGGTGGCCCATGCGGGTTCACTCTGGCAGCCCATGCGGGCTCTCTCTGGCAGCTCGAGCGGGCACGCTCCCTTCTCTCATTCCTCTGGCAACCCTTCTCACGGGCTTCCTTTTCACCTTTCGGCCAGTCCCTCGCCGGCTCGCCCCTGGCTATGTTTGGGGGGAGGGAGGAGTATATCCATAATCTATCTCCCCATGCCGGACATTCAAGCTCTCAGCAGTCCGGCATGCATGCAACTTGAGCCGAATCACTTCCCCCTTTTGTCTTCTTTCCATGGAAAGGGGCTGGAGCCCATGCACGCTCGTTCTTGGTTGCCCCAACGGGGCTTGTTCCCGGGAATGCGGCTGTTGCCCAGTCCGAGAAATGAGGCTGTCGTTGCCCAGTCCAAGTAAAGAGGCTGTCGTTGCCCAGTCCAAGTAAAGAGGCTGTCGTTGCCCAGTCCAAGTAAAGAGGCTGTCGTTGCCCAGTCCAAGTAAAGAGGCTGTCGTTGCCCAGTCCAAGTAAAGAGGCTGTCGTTGCCCAGTCCAAGTAAAGAGGCTGTCGTTGCCCAGTCCAAGTAAAGAGGCTGTCGTTGCCCAGTCCAAGTAAAGAGGCTGTCGTTGCCCAGTCCGTGAAAAGAGGCCGTCGTTGCCCGGTCCAAGAAAAGAGGCTGTCGTTGCCCGGTCCAAGAAAAGGGGCTATCGTTGCCCAGTCCGTGAACAAGGCTGCTGCCCAGCCCATGAAAAGACGGTGTTGCCCACGCATACTCGGGCAGCCAGACCCTCGCCAGCTCGGCCCCGGCAATTTATTTTTGGGGGGTAGATATCCATAATCTATCTCCCTATGCCGGACATTCAAGCTCTCAGCAGTCCGGCATGCAAAGCAATGCCCTCCGCCGGGGCCCGAGCGCCAAAGAAACCTTAATCAATAAAACATTTTAATTGTATTCTCTCTCTCGTTTTGTGAGTCTCTTCAGGTTGAAATGAAGTCGAAGACGCAAATTCAACAATGGCAGGACTCACAGCTGCATCGAATCACTCATCAACTGTCCACCTGGATACAGCTGCATCGAATCACTCATCAACTGTCCACCTGGATATAAGGCACCCCTTTCCTCAGCTCTTCCTGTTTGCCCGTTGCCAGTCTAGTCGCCTCCCTCCACCTCCCCGTCTCCTCCTGGGGTTTCTGGTTCCTCTGTCCTCCCCTGTTCTTCGTCCCGCCTCCGCCGCCTGGGGTTGTCCTGCTCGCCTTCGTCTTGGTCCTGCTGCTGTGTGCGTTCCTGCTTCCTGTTCCCTGCGACCCAGCCGGTCATGGCAGATGGCCGCCTGTCCTGAGCCTGGTTCTGCTGGAGGTTTCTTCCCCTCGGGGGAGTTTTTCCTTCCCGCTGTCGCTTCGTGCTTGCTCAGGACGGGGTTTCTGCGCTGGTGTTCGTCTCCGGGTTGGCCGGAGCCGTCGGCCGCTGGCTGGCTGTCATTCACGTACCGGTGGGATGGATTGGACGTCTGCGTTCCCTTCTGAACCACCGGGTTCGGGTCCCGGGGGGGGTAGATATCCATAATCTATCTCCCTATGCCGGACATTCAAGCTCTCAGCAGTCCGGCATGCAAAGCAATGCCCTCCGCCGGGGCCCGAGCGCCAAAGAAACCTTAATCAATAAAACATTTTAATTGTATTCTCTCTCTCGTTTTGTGAGTCTCTTCAGGTTGAATTAAGGTATTGTGATTTAATCTAGTTTTCCTTGTGCTTCTCAGATGAATAGGTTTCTTGTGCTCTTCAAGATGGAAGAAACGTATTCCTCTGGCCTGAGTTTACCTTCACCCTAAAACCCATCCTCCTCATATGGGCATACATCTGGAAAGATCTCTCACTACCTCTTCATCCTGGTCCAACCTGCCACTCTCTACCTGTGAATCTCACCTCCTATACTCACCTTCCTGCAACCTAGAATCTCACCTTCCTCTTCAAGCCTGAGCACCTACAACCTGAGTAAACCTCCTCTGTTTAAACCTTCCAGAAGATCCTCTGCCTTTAAGAAAACACTTACCATCTTCATTCTGCTTCCACAGATGCTCACTCGATTCCTCCCAAGTCACCCCCTGTAAACATTGTAAGTAAATTTATTACCGTAATATCTTACTTCAGTCTCTTGAGTCTTCTTGTGTTTAAGTTAATCACTGTCATAAATCTAACAATACAAATGTCATAATGTTCCTGTGAACTGTGGTAGTTCAAAGAGCTAACACGTAAGATATTAACTGTTCATAAATGATCAACAAAACCCCACTTTAAACTATTCCTTTAAATTAAAAATTGTCTTAAGGACTTACTTTTTCAGTCACTGACTCACAATTAAACTTTTGTCCCCGCATTTACAGATCTGTAAAGTTCTTTTACTTTGTTGAGGAAAAATATATAAATAAAAGCAAAAAGCATGTACCATATTTTTCGGCCTATAACTCACAGTTTTTTTTTGTTGTTGCATAATTTACATGCCCTGTGACTTATAGGCTGAAGCGACATATTTATGATTTTTTCCTATATTTATAAACCAATTTTTGGCTGAGATATGACCGTTTTCATTCATTCTGACTGGGAAAAAAAAGAACAGTACCATTTCTAGCCACTAGATGGCAGCAGAGTAGTAGTATAAGTAAGGCATGCTGTTGTATCGTGTAATACATAGTTCCCACACACGTGACGAGTATTGCGCAATATCGGGTTTTTTGCCACCCGTAAAGGCAGAAATGGCGGACAAACAGACTCGAGCTACCACAGCTAAATACATTACTAGCTTGACCAAGGCACAAGAGCAAAATGGCAGTGGTCGGAGTTGAATGAGTTGGAGAAAGAAATCATGGCAGACGAAGCGGACAACTTGTCACCAAGAAGTTACTCTGATATCATTAATTATTTAATTACTACGAGGAGTGCACACCGAGGAGCTTCACAGAAAAAAAGATGTGTAAACTGTCTCAATCATATTCTAACCAGCTAAATAAAGGTTTAACTAAAATAACACACAGCCAACAAACAGTCCAGGCTCAACACAGACCAGAACAGCACTTTGTTGAGTGTTACCGTGTTGGAAGTTAGCATGTCACGTTAGCGACATGCTAAACTACGGTAACCAAAGCTAACCACCGCAGTAGACGGTACTAAATAAATTTAAAAAAAACAGCTCCAACACACAGACAGTTGTACTCTAACATTGTTCTGACATTGTTTCACAAAATGATTTATGTAGAATATTTTGTTTACCGGACAAAAGCACGACGTCTTCAGAGCAGATCCGAGCAGACTCAGAGTGAGATGGGGCTGCTGTGAGCTTCTCCGATGGAGATAAATCCTTTATAAATCCTTGGGATTAAGTGAAACCTGTGCGTTGCCCAAACGTCTACCCGACTGGAACACCCACTGACCCAACATGAAGTAAACATTTCAATTAATTAGAAAAAAAACAACAACAAAAAACAACGTGAAAAATACACCTCCAGTAGACTGCCTGTAACTGCTGCTCTCGTAGCGGTCCGCCTCCACGCATGAGGGTCTACCCGGAAATTCCACAGATGTTACGTCACATGGGAACTGTGTATAGGTAAACGTGGCTATGATGACAAATTCAAAAATGTTCAAGACGAAAACAACTGGACTTTATTTATTATACTTTACTTTCTATTTTATTGTTTTTGTCTTGAACTTTTTTGAATTTACCATTTCCTGGATGACTGAGAATCGTCACCAGCTATTAATGACACAATCGGCTTGCCATAATCTTCCACCTTCGTTCTGCTCGCTGCTTGGAGCAAGTTAAACCAGCTGCACCGCCCCGGCGAAATGCAGCTAATTTGACCATTAACGTGCATTTATTAAGCAAACGTTAGACTGTGACACACCTTTGCTCTAATTTCGACAAATTAATAGTTTTTAAATTGTTAATTGTTTTTAAAAAAATTTAATAGTTTTTAGGTATTTCGTGTTAAATTTGCACAGCGACTTGTTGCATGCACACGTTTACTTCCGCTTATCGGCTTTCGAAATAAAGTTGATTTGACCAACTAAGTGCATTAAGCAAAAGTTAGATTGATACACACATTTACTATAATTTCAAGCAAACAAATAACGTTTTTTAAGTGTTAATCTTGTTAAATTCTTGTTAAAGTCCTCCCGTGTATGCTCCCGCGGACGCCATTTGGCAGCCCATCGATTTTTGGCACAACACCGGCCCACATTTCCAGGTTGTCCGCAGTGACGCGCAGAGGTGGGACCAAGTCACTGTGTTGCAAGTCGGAGTGAAGTCTCAAGTCTTTGACCTCAAGTCCTAGTCAAGTCTCAAGTCAAGACGGTCCAAGTCAAGTCAAGTCTCAAGTCAAGACAGGCAAAAGTCGAGTCAAGTCTCAAGTCAGGAACTTTTAAAGCTGCACTATGTAACTTTGTAGTGCAGTCTGTAACTTTTTTAACAATATATTTTTAACATATTTCTTCACTCTGTCACTATCTACTGACAGACTGGTGTTAGACAAAGTAATCTCTGAAAAAAACTATAGTCCCCTTGCTTCTCTATCAGCATTTATAAAAACACTAAGGCCCTGTTTACACGGACACTGTGTGGGGGAAACGCAACTTTTGGGTATGTTAATTAGGTTGAAAGTTTTGCGTTGACATGGGCGAATTCTGTGGATACGACTCTCTCCCCCCCACCCCCCGTACTCATGAATTTACTGTAGTTACCATGCTGGGCCTGTAGATGGCGCTGTGATCTTTGGAACCTTCACTACTGCGCATGCGCCACTGCTGCCTGAGGTAAACAGAGCAGACGAGGCAGCCTGTTTTCCTCTCTGGCTAAAAGTTCAGCTACTACAAGTTGTTGTCAACAAGTTAACAACAAGTTAAAGCTGGAATTTGGATAAGAGTCAACAGATCTGACACCAAGTGGACCGCTTCATCTGCGCACCAGTTGCTGAGCAGAACCAGAACCGAGTCAACATGTCTGACTTTAGTCCGTGAGAATCAGCTGATTTACAGCAGCGCTACAAGGTAAACCATGTTCTTAATAATGTGTCCTGGTGTTTAGTTCGATCACAGAACAACCAACTGAGGTTTTATTTTTATTTTTTTCCTGCGAGGTCGAAGCTGTTCCACGAAGCGGACCGGCGGTTCGGATGTGGGTCCAGTGTCCACCAGGATGAACAACAGAGTCCAGTTCATTAAAGTTCGGTTAACGTGTTTTTAAAAGTGTTCAATTTAATTCTCAGTGTTTGTGACATGAGTTTGTGGTGTTGAATAAATAAATAAATTAAAAATCAACCTGGTGTCTTCATTTTCAACATGCAGCATGTTAGGCATGACGTAACGAGTCCAGATAGCTTCATTTAGCTCAGATAAATGTAAATATCTCCCACGCTAACATAAATACTGTTTATTATTGTTAAACTGTTAATATATAGCACATTTAGTATGTTATAGTGCAGCGTGACACGTGAAATGTCCGACTGCCTCGTTAACAGACAACTGGATCCAGGCAGCTGGCTCTCTTCCAACACAGATGCAGGTAAGGTGTAGAATAATTAAATATGAGAATCAAAATATATTCCATCAGCTATAGTTCAGAAAGTGGTGCGTGTGTCCACTGTCCAGTCCACCGCCATTGTTAAAATGCCGGCTGTCTGCGCGTGCGTGCTGCGTGCATGTGTTCAAACAAAAGCTCCACGGGAGATGTTTACATTATCAACGGGGGGTCAGCGAAAAACTTCCACCTTGAGAGCAGGGTCAGAAAAGTATCGGTGTCAAAGAGGGGGGCCAGCAGCGTCGTGTAGGCGATAAGCAAAGACGCAAAGAGAAAGTAGCGGATACACTCAAAATACGCGCCGTGTAAACTGGCCCTAAAAATACAGAGTGACCCGCCGTTAACCAGCCAATAAAAACAGAGTTTGTAACCAGCCAATAAAAACAGAGCTTGAATTTGAATCAGCCAATAAAAACAGAGTTTGAACCAGCCAATAAAAACAGAGCTTGAATTTGAATCAGCCAATAAAAACAGAGCTTGAATTTGAATCAGCCAATAAAAACAGAGCTTGAATTTGAATCAGCCAATAAAAACAGAGCTTGAATTTGAATCAGCCAATAAAAACAGAGCTTGAATTTGAATCAGCCAATAAAAACAGAGCTTGAATTTGAATCAGCCAATAAAAACAGAGCTTGAATTTGAATTTCAGCAGAGCAAGGTGGAGCAGAGCCATATATGGCTCTGAGGGGGAGGGATCAGAATGCTTTGCCTGTTGAAAATGT
>JBBPBX010103581.1:0-11862 GCA_038048925.1 Garcialebias charrua | reverse complement strand
CTGACAGATGACGCACAATAAATCTGGAACAGATCAGATGATCTATCTCTGCGATATAACAATTTGAATAAAGTAGGGGGTGCTCTGGAGTCATATGTTAAACCACAATATAAATGTGTGTAGAAGTGCTCAGTGATGAAGCACACTAAATCTCGTCCAGATTGGATGATGTATCAGTGAGCTATAACTGTAGTAATAATATAGGGGGTGCTATGGATGATATTGGCCACACATCCAACAGGGATGACTCTTGCCAAGTTTGGTGCATTTTGGTCTTTCAATATGAAAGTTACTGTATAGTGTTTTGAAATTCATGGCGTGAAGCACAACTTTGAGGCCTGGCCACGCCCCTTTAACATAAACGAAAACACAAGCTTTTGATAACTTTTACTATCCAGTGTGCTAAGGGCATATTAACCGAGTTTGAAGGCAATCCTTCAAAATCCCTAGGAGGAGTTTGTTAAAATCCGTCATTGGAAACGCCAGAAAATGACCCTTTGACCCAAAATGGCCGATTTCCTGTTGGTTTTGGACTGGGGCTCCAAGAGACTTTTTCGTAGGTCCTGAGAAGATACAGATGTTCACCGAGTTTCAGAATAATCAGTCAAATAATGGCTTGAGGCTGAGGTTTTAAAATATTCTAGGGGGCGCTGTGAAGGTTATTGGACAATTAGCATGGATTCTTGTTCAAGAGGTGGGCAATGATCGATCATCCTGATTTTGGTACTCCTCAGATGAAATCTCTGGATTTTAGAACCAAACGTATGGTGGCGGCGGTACGTCTTACTTTGCCACGTCACCACGCCCACTTGCTCTGTCATCTGGTTAGGATGCCTCCTGGACGCCTCCCTGGTGAGGTGTTCCGGGCACGTCCCACCGGGAGGAGACCCAGAAGAAGACCCAGGACACGCTGGAGGGACTATGTTTCTCGGCTGGCCTGGGAACACCTTGGGATTCCTCCGGAGGAGCTGGCCCAAGTGGCTGGGGAGAGGGAAGTCTGGGCCTCCTTACTTAAGCTAGATTTATACTCGACGCGTCGCGCAGTGCGCCAGGGTGCGCGCCAAAAGTGACGCAATATCACCGTCCCCGCCCCTGCGCGTAGACCCCGCACGTCGTTTTGGCGCATGTCGTGCACCTCCAAATTTTTCAAACTCCGCAAGGCTAGTGCACGCGCCGTGGGCGCTACTGAATTGATTGACAGGTCGGGTGGGGACCTCACCCGACAGCCTTCACGCTCTTCACGCCAGAGCCTGCAGCTGTCTGCGCCGCTGTGGTCGTGGAGACGACGTTTTAGAGGGTACTGCCACCTGCTGGTCTGTAAAAGAACAGCACTTTTCCATGCGCTGCCGTGCGTCAACTATAAACACAGCAACAACACTGTAAATGCATGAAGCCGCATGGCTCAGAGCACGCGCAGACTGCGCGCTCCAGCCAGTCGACCAAAGCGCAAGTATACCCAACCCCGGATAAGCAGAAGAGAATGGATGGATGGATGGATGGATGGATGGATGGATGGATGGATGGTACATACATTCAAAAGCAACCTTAAAGTTGATGTAATTTTATCAAAAATATATTTTTTATAAAAGTTACGTTTTTTTTTTTTTTTACTTATTTGTTAAAACTGTTGTGTCCATATAGAATAAGACAGATAATCTGTGAAAAGATTTCGCTCCAAGACTTGAGATCTTGGTCTTGACTTGGTCTCGGGTTATGTGGTCTTGACTCTATTACGGTATAGAAAACAAAACAAAAAAACCAAATCCGGTGTTTCCCCCTTTCAGTTCAATTTATTCAGTTCCTTTACATAGCACCAAGTCACAACAGGTCGTCTCAGGGCTCTGAACATGTTCCATCCTCTTTTTGTGTGAAACAGCAGCAGCTGTGATGCTACACGTCTGATGACATCGCCCAAGTGTCAGCTTTATTCAGATACCAAGAATGTTTAACAGGTTAAACAAAGTTTAAACTCTTTTTTTGAGATTTTCAGTGCGTTATAAATTAAATTCATAATTATAATTATAATTATTATTATTAAGTTTGTACTAGTTTGTACTAGAACAACACAGTTTTATTTGGGCGTGTTTTTTTTTTTGGCAGGGACTTCAAGGAAATCCCTTTGGGGCTTAAGAGAACAGACTGAGATGGTTTGGACATGTCCAGAGGAGGGACAGTGGTACAGTATATTGATAGAAGGATGTTAGAAATGAAGCTGTCAGGAAAAAGACAAAGAGGAGATATGGATGCAGAGGACATGGAGTGAGGACAGAGATGGAGGAAGACTCGCTGTGGAGACCCTGAAAAAGGAAAAGCCGAAAGAAGAAGAATATCTTTTAAATTATAAAAACAAAATGATCCCTGTAATTACAAATTATTTACAGGAGCTTTGTCTTTATCCACCAGCTCAGATTTTGCGATAATGTGTCAGCTATCCTCTCATCCCGCGTCACGTGACGCTCAGACGAAGAGAACTGCAGCGTTGCCAGATATCTTAGGGTCTAAAAACCAATTTAATTCAGTTTATTCAAATAGCAGCAGGTCACAACAGGAGTCATCTCAGTGCACTGAACAGAGTCATCATAAATGCAGTTAATAAAGTTCTCTGTCAGGAAGCAGCAGATAGCTACTCCATCAACATGGTTTTAGAAAGTATAAATAACTAAATAAATAAATAAACAAACCAATGAATAAAAAATGAATGAAGAAATGAATTAATTTGGCTCAGCGCAGTGGCTCAGTTGGTAGAGCTGCTGCCTCAAGAAGGTCTCTGGATCTAATCCCGGTCCGGGGGCCTTTATGTGGAGTTTGCATGTTCTCTCTGTGCATGTGTGTGTTTCCTCCAGGTAGGCCTACTGTTGAAAAAACATGCATGTTAGACTGATTGGTATTTCTAAATTATCTCTAGGTGTGAGAGAAAGAGTGAATGGTTGTTTGTCTCATTTGTATGTGTCCCTGTGATGAACTGGAGACTTGTCCCCTGCCTCTCGCACAGTGACTGCTGGACATGGGCACTGACCCCCACGGCACAAAAAGTAAGAAGCGGCCGGTAAATACAATGGATGGATGGATTGATGGATGGATGGATGGGTGGGTGGAATAAATCGTTTTTTCTTCTTCAGGTGAACACCCATTTGGTCCGGTCCGACCAGCCACACCGTGCGTCAGGCTGAAACTCATCTCCACCCTGACACACACAAAGCCAGCGCGCGCCTGCCTGTTTATGGAAAGCCTGCTGGGCCATTTTCTCGTGAAAATTACATGTTACATCGACACGTTAATGACGCGTAAACAACGTGTAAACAACGCGTCAAAGACGCGTTAATTACACGTTAATTACGTGTCATTGACGCGTCTAAATTTCACGCGTTATCAACGTGTCAACAACGTGTAAAGTACGCGTTGTTTGCGCCTTCTTTTATTGGCGCAAATTCTTTTGTTTATGTCCCTCTTGGGTAACTTCACTTCCTGACTTCACTATTTTCGCGTCTCTTCTCATTGGCTGTCGGGTCCAGGGCTAAACCACTTCAGCAAAACAGAGGGGTGATTCCAAGGTCCAGGGCTAAAGCACTTTAACAGAGATGTAAACACACGACGGAGAAACTACATTTCTGCTTATATTTTATCACAAGGTTTCTTTTACTGTTTAATGAGGTTATTAATAAATCTAATAAGTGTTTAATTAACCTGTTTCTGTTTCCTATTTCTGACCAACGGCTTATATGTAAAGTAATACAAGTGTAAAATGTGTTTATACTAATGTGAAAAAATGTAACGTCACAGTTAGATATGTAAAGTAATAATATACATATACATACATACATATATATAAATATATATATATAAACATATAAATAGTCACATCATAATTTACACCTTATGTTTGCGTGTAAATACTGTACAATAGCCCCGTCCGTGCATTTTTCCACTTTACTTTTAGTTTAAAAATTATAAAAACTAAAGAGCCTACAGTATTTTTAGTCTTTTTACAGTTTAAATAAATGTATACAAAACAAAAAACTAGTGTCACAAATAATCGCCTCCTATTTCTGACCAACGGCTTATATGTAAAGTAATAAAGATAATTCAAAGAATCTTCAAAATGTTTTTATTCAACAGTTAAATGTAACGTCACATAGTTATATATGCAAAGTAATAAATAATAACATATACATATATAAATATATATATATATATATATATAAATATATATATATATTTATAAACATATAGTCAAACTGTAAAACACTTAAACATATAATAATAGACATAAGCCTAAAATAGTAAAACTGTAACACTGTCCTGAGTTTTTGCATAGTGGTATAAGAGTATGAAGATTTACACCAACTCTAAAACTAAAAACTAAAACACTAAACATTTAATGAACATAATACTGTCTTGAGTTCTTGCATACTAGTATAAAAAAGTATAACTATAAAATAGACTAAAGGTTCTAGCATTGACATTTGCAAAGTGGAAAAGCAGCATATGAGTTAATGTACACAGTATATGTATGAGGTAGTTGATGTTGTTATAGAGGCAAAGTGGCATATGCAGTAAGGCACATTGGGCATCCTTAAATAAGGCTGGTCAGAGAATACTGTATATGTATCAGCAGTAGTGTAGTTATAAAAGTAGTGTAAATATAAACAGTAGTAATAAATGTAACCAGTAGTAATAAATGCAAACAGTATTAATAAATGTAAACATTGAATGTAAACAGACTATAGGCAATGATGTAATACAAACATTAGTGCAAATATGAGAAGTAGTGCAAACATCATAATTTACACCTTACGTTTGCGTGTAAATACTGTACAATGGTCCCGTCCGTGTATTTTCTCACTTTACTTTTAGTTTAAAAATTATAAAAACTAAAGAGCCTACAGTATTTTTACAGTCATTTTACAGTTAAAATAAATGTATACAAAAAAAAAAACTAGTGTCACAAATAATCGCCGATCCTTTTAACACTCCCAGCACATTCTCTTTTCAACACGCCATTGGTTGGTTCCAGGTGTTGCATGTTCTGGCTCAAAGAGTTTCTTCAGGTCTTCTGCCATCAGTGGTCTTGGCAAGGAAGTGAATACATACTTCCCTGAAAACACTGGCGTGTCTTCGAACAAGGTCAAGGAGACCAAAGGTGTTCAGTCCATCAGCAAATCTATAAAAATAAGTACATAGCAGGAAAAACAATGTAAGGAAACGCATAATATCTGCATTTGTGCCAAGCTCTCACATTGATGGAGTGCCCTCCATATCATGTGACCAGATCCTTCAGCAACAGTTCTAATGAGAACATAATTACGTATTGTGCTTAAAGATGGCTGAAATATGTCTGGGTTTTGTTCACAAATGAGGGAAGAATTGAGCGGGAGATCAACAGGCGGCTTGTTGCTGCATCTGCAGTGATGCGGGTCCTGCACCGGTCTGCTGTGGTGAAGCCAGAGGCGAAGCTCTCGATTTACCAGTCTACTACGCCTGTCGCGATAGTCAATAAATCAATTAAAAAAAAAATTATGACCATAATTTTCATTTACCGATTTTACCCTAAACCTAGCCTAAACGTTACTCAGGATGTGAGCTGGGCTTATTTTTTAGGATTTGACACAGATCCAGTGAGAGAAAGAGGATTATTCAACAAATTTTTTAACAGATGGATTATTATTAATGACATGAAACCACAACTTTGTAGATAGTATGAAAATATTTAACTGCCACAGAATCATTAAAAAAGTAGATTTTAAATGATTTTGACCATTAAAATGTTTGTTATAACAAATCAAAGATCTCATGTTGTCAGGCCACAGTGACCACTAGATGTCACTGTTGGACCAATGAACAAGGAGAATTTAGTAGTCATTTACAGCACCTTTTTCAGTTTCTCCACCAAAGATGAATCAGTGCCACAGCAACCATGACTCCAAAGGTTCGGTAACGCTTCTTCTCGACAGCTGAACACACAAAATACAAATCGTCACTTTTCTTTTAACACGTACAACCAAGAGATAAATTAAATAAACTTGTCAGTGTGTGTAATGATGCATGTACAAACCATGGCTGTCCAAGTTCAGGTCTTTGTGTTCCTTTCCATAAAATAAAGAACTGTCTTTCAGAGCTAACAAAAGTAGCCTAAAAAACTCTCTGGAGGGCCCACCTTCATCCACGGATCCTCAGCTTGGTCACAATTATCTAAAAAGATGATGCTCATTTTGGCCTCAGGTCTGAATGTTCTTCTGGCGAATGCTCTCACAGCACCATCCAATATGTTGTCTCTGCAAACATTTATCATGTTGGAGGGATGCTCTTCTGGTTGCAGTTGGCTGGTGAGGGCACGCATGAGTGTTTCCAGATCTGGCCTAATTATATGTAGGAGTACAGATAAAGTTTGATTAATTCAGTGTCTAATTATTAGATTAGAATGTAATGTTCTAATCTAATTCTAATTAGATTGCAAGTAAAAAAAAAAGATCAGCTATGAAACACTTAATCCACGCTGAACAGAAAGATGGAAAACTATAACTTAAACACAGTGTACCATGTTAAGCTAAAAATGTACTCAAACTATAACGCTACAGTATGTTCATTTGATCAGTTCAACAGTCACAGAAATTAAATTCATGTTATTTATTTGTAGTGACTAATGGTGCATTCAGACCAAACAGCGTTTCAACGGCAGGAGCGTCCAGCTTACATGCAAAGTCACTGGAAAGCGTTTTCCGTGCACGTGAACCGGCTTCAGCCTCCAAACCACGCATTCACCATGCTGAAGATTTCGCCGTTCAACTTTCCAACGCCGCTCAACTCTACCTGATTGGTTGGTGTGTCAACCAATCAGGGAGAGTCGGGGGGAGAAGAGAGGGGGTCAGGGGGAGAGTCCCTATGTGACGCGGAAACCAGTGACGCGGAAATGATTGCGCAACTATGTGACGTATTGTTTGTGGGACACAGAAAAAACCCGCGGAGTCATGGACTATGGAAGAGAAACTCATTGTAGCTGTGTGTTCGCGACAATTCCTTCACGACCAGTCAAGTCTGCTCCACAGAGACGGAAATAAAAAGCTCCTCGCCTGGCGGAGTGCAGTGAGGACTCGGTATACCGGTAAGCTCCTCCCACACACCCCGCAGCAGTTTCGCGTTCTGGCGTTCTGGTCCAAGTAGGTCTGGACACCAAGTGCGTCCACTTGCGTGCGTGACGAGCTTTTTGGAAGTTGAAACGCTGTTCGGTCTGAATGTACCATAAATGTACCATAACATTTTTTGTGAGCAGGGGCACCCTCAGCTTCTTGTGACAAACCCTTCAATCTTTTGAGAGATTTTTCGAATTTGTAGCATCTTCTCCAATTGACGACCAAAGTACACTAACACAATATTTAAATGTATGTTTACAATTAATCGAAAGGAAGAAATTTTAACGAAATAAACAATTATTCAACAATTAAGCGCAAGTTGATTAATAGTTTGCATCCCTAATTGTTCACCTTATAATCATATCTCTGACACTTACTCATTGTCACTGATGGATTCATCCTAGTGACCTGGCTGGTGACTGGCTGTAGGGTTCAGGTCACATGTTCCTCGTTGAGAACCTGGTTGTCCTAAGAAGACAATGAACAATCTTGTAAAGATTACAATGTTTTTCCCTCTTTAAATGTCAACAGTGTAAATTATACATACATATGTATACAATCTAAAACATGCTCTTTTAACTTTGTTGCAAATTTCATAAATTTCTAAAATATAAATTAAACTAGCACATTTGTAGTACTAATAGTAGTAGTAGTACATCAATTTTGATTCTTTACCTAAGTCAACTGTGCATGGATAGCATTCCCGTTTATTTTAACATGAAAACTAATTCACAACTGCGGCTGCCACGATTAGTAGACAAAAAATCGACTGTTGACATAGTCGACGATTAATTTTAATAATCGTTTCATTGTTTTTCTTTTTATTTTTTATTTATTGTTGTTCATTACTTTTTCTCTTAAAATTGCTTTCAATGCTTCCACTGCCACATCTGGCTTTCTGTCCTTGACATGATACGTGCTGTTGTGGTAACCAGGTTAAAATCACTCTAACTTTTAGCTAATTAACATATATGGCACATAGTGGCTGCAACTTAACCAAGTCGTTACCTTGTGCTCTTCAAGCTGATTACCTCCCTGAATTCCAAGATTTTCCTGTCAGGAGTACAAGACCACATAAGCAACAACATATTTAAAAATATATACAGAGTCCTTTTTGCAGTAGGTGTTAAAACTTTTATACACATCACCATTGTCATGGTTAGTTAATGAGAAACTCCAGGCCGCAAGCAAGTTCAAGATTACAAACAACGAACACCTGGGAGAAACACAAGGGGAAGCAGGTGTGTGTAGGCGGGGCAGCTGAGCAGAGAACACAGGGAAAACACTACAACACTGTGTAAACTAAGGCATAAAAAATACGGACTATGACAACCATTACTATTGAAAGGATACAAAATTTTTTACAACATTAGACTTCATTTCATAAACATTTGTTTAAAAATGTAAAATAAAGACTGTAAAAACACAGTAGGCTGTTTACTTTTTATAATTGTAAAACGAAAACTTTTAAAAATGTATACCAAAGATGTGAAACATTTTATATTTATATTTAATGATGAGGACTGTATATGTTGGTGAGTTAGTGTTGTTGTGATAATTTTAAGCATGTATTGGTTAATGTGAGAGGATGGAGAGTTACCTCTGCATGTGTATGGTTAATTTTGGAGGCTCTAAGGTTTTTATAATTGTTTCATTCTGAATTTTAACTTTTAGGTAATTTTAGGTTTTGTATGTTCTTTTGTTTTGTTAAATTTGATAGCATGTATTTGCACGTTGCATTGATTGATTTCATGAATTTCTTGACAGACATGCTTATGTATTTTTGGTGTATATGGATGCATAAACTGTACGTATTTTATTTGTGTATAACAGCCCAACCTGGGACAGGAGTTGCAAATTAGCTATCGCTATACTCTTTGTGCAATGTAACTTGATTTTTTCTACGTTTCTAAATGCATTGTCCCTGTTAAGTAAAGATAAAGATATGACACAGACGGAGACATGTAATTAACTCAATCTTAAAACTGTCATCTGAACAATCCTAGCTTCACCCTACACAAACTGAGGTTTTTCAGCTTTCTTCATGGACCTGAACGACTTCACAGCTGTCTCCTGATTTTTGCATGAAACTGAGAAGAGCAGCATGTTTGTAGAAGGATCACAAAATATGAGCCGTTTTGTTTAAGTGTGGAAAATCTGTTTCTATAACGTGAGTACACAAAAAAAAGATCGCGTTGCTAATAGGCTAACGTTAGCCGCTAACAGGTAGCAACAACACAACGCGATCAAACTAACGTTACTTACCCTCGTAGTTGTGCAGGAAACTTGAGACATGCAATTTAAATCCCTTGTTAGTTTTCTTGTCGGAGCAGGGGACCAGGAATCAACGATACGATGAACATCGCTGATACTATACTTATCTTGGGCAGTTCTTGTTTACCTCTCTCTGTTAAAGTGGTTTAGCCGAGCCTGGACCTTGGAATCACCCCTCTGTTTTGCTGAAGTGGTTTAGCCCTGGACCTGACAGCCAATGAGAAGAGACGCGAGTGAAGCCGTCAGGAAGTGAAGTTACCCAAGAGGGACATAAACAGATGTTGTTTACGTCTCAACCAAACAACGCGTACTTTACACGTTGTTGACACGTTGATAACGCGTCAAATGCGTGTGAAATTTAGACGCGTCAATGACACGTAATTAACGTGTAATTAACGCGTCTTTGACGCGTTGTTTACACGTTGTTTACACGTCGTTTACGCGTCATTTTTCGAGGCGAATTTGACGCGTAATTGACGTGTAAACAACGTGTAAACAACGCGTTGTTTACACGTCATTAACGTGTCGATGTAACATGTAATTTTCACGAGTTTTAGGCCCTCCTGGCTTTCCATATGCATCCAGCGCCCAGACACTTTGGACGAGCCCAGCAGGACGTCATTTCGTCATTTCCTATCTGGCAACCCTGCAGAAAGACTTGAAGGAGCGCAGAAGTTCACTGTGGTTGAAGGTTTTCACTCATGGAGACGTCAGCAGTCCATGTTCTGGTTCTGTGAGTGGGTCCGGTACCGCCGCGTGCTGCTGGACCCGTCTGTCTGCTGGACGCAGGACCTCATGGAGCAGATGCTCAGTGGTTAAAGTCGTCTGCTGATTGACGCACGGTGTTTGAGCGCCTGCTGGTGAGGATGTCCCCCAGGATGTCCCCCGCGTGCAGGTGAGACAGGACACCCTTCACACCCCCCTCCCCCCTCAGAGAGGACATGAGCTCCATGTCGGACAACTTTGTCCCGACCGACGGGTCCAAGTCGGCGTTTTTGGAGTTCGGCTACCCGGGACACCAGCAGCCCTCCCCGGGCTTGAGTCACGGCCAGTACCCGGTGCACGGTGGTCTGCACGCCATGGGGGCCCCGCAGCACGAGGGGCCCTTCTCCCCCGGGGCCCCCTCCTACGGCCGCTCTCTGGGATACCCGGCATACCACGCGCCCGTGAGCGCGCACCATCCCGGGACATATTTGACCTATCAGCAGCACGGAGGACTGGGAGGACTGGGACAGGCCAGACTGGAGGACACGGGTAGGACGCACAACATTTAATGATAATTATTATTAAAGTGTTGAGTTTGACTAAAACCTTCAGACAAAAACAACTGTTTATTATATTCAAATGAGCTGAAATGGTCAAAACTAACTCTAAAATAAATAAAAACATTAGAAGATTTTGTAATTCCTCAAACAAATCTCTTGATTTGATTTTATTAAACTTTGTTCATTTTTTTTTATAAAGGCATTCTGTGTACTTTTGACCCGTTTAAAGGTTTTTACTTGTTGAAAACTGCTGATAAACAAAACTATTTTTTTTAATGTTTTGAAATTTTGCTTTAGATTAAAATATTAAAACAAATATGATTTGGAGAAGTTACTGTTTGGCACTGGTCCATTTTGGCTGAATTCAGTGCATCAGCATAATTTTTAAAATCTATTTTTTTAATCTGTTGTTCAGAAAACATATCAGTTAATGTCATTATCCTGTGGAGTGTTTCAGAAAAGATGTTTACAGACAAACTAATGTTTAAATATTACTGAAATAAATTTAAAATCCAGATGGAATATAATATGTTTTTGGTGGTGGGGGGTGCTTGACCATTAAAAGGCCTGAACTCTTTGTTGTACTTTGGGTGAAAATGAAAAGGAGTTCAAGATCCACACAAAGCCTCCACAGTGGGCCTGTGGTGTCCTGCTGTGGCCCGCAAAACACAAACCCTCATCATCATCATCATCTTTACATTTAGGCACAAGATTTAACATCAAATCAAACATTTCAGCTCCTTTTAACACAAAATCTACTCAGAACTTTTAGGAGAACATCCAATTTTATGTTTTTTTTAACAATCATTGAGAGTATTAAATACTCTAGTACAGTATTTGTATTATTGTAAATTAAAAAATCAAACACTATGCAAAATAAGATGCACGACTGTATAATTTAAATCAGTTGCTTGGTTAAACAAATCAGTTCACTGCAGGCCGGCTGTTTGTTAGGCCCAAAATATTAACAGATGTTTTATTATTACAACGTCTAAAAAAGCTAAGTCTGGTCCTCTGGACATTCAAAAAACAAAACAAAACAAAACAAAACAAATAAAAATAAAAAACGTTTTGCTTTGTTTTGTTTTTTGAATGTCCAGAGGACCAGACTTAGCTTTTTTAGACTTTTCTACCTGGATTATTGAGCATGCATCAGGGTATTATTACAACGGTTTTATTATTAAACAATAATAATA
>JBBPBX010103580.1:0-11862 GCA_038048925.1 Garcialebias charrua | reverse complement strand
TCAATAATTACTTGAATAGACTTATCTTTTATGCAGAACAATTTATATAGAACAAACATTTACACATTCAGTGATTACTCAAATTAATTTTGTCTTCCTCCACCTAAAAGAAACAGATCCAAAAAGCACCTTAAAAACTCCAATCAATGAGCTTACCGATAGTCCTTTAAGTTTAAAGTCCCTTTCCTCACAGGTTTCAAGTCTCTGTGTCTGCTGCTGCCCGCCCTGCTTGCTGTGTTTTTTACAGCATGGCTGGTTTGCTGTTGTTCTTATAGTGCTGGCACGAGCTGCCAGCTGATTTAAATTAAGCTCACCTTGTCAGGCCTCACAGACATGCTGCTGTGCAGAGCATGTGCAGTGTGTGTGTGGTGCGCACGGTGTGGGCGGCGCCAGGTTGCCGTGACACGTCTGGTGTGGAGACGTCGTCGAGTGAAGAGTCATTGAAGGAAGAGTCATCGAGGGAAGAGGTGTCTGGCGTGGAGACGTCTGGCGTGGAGACGTCTGGCATAGAGTCATCGAGTGAAAAGACGTCTGTCATGGAGACGTCTGGCGTAGAGACATTGAGCGTGGAGACATGGAATGTAGTGACGTCTGGCGTGGAGACGTCTGGCGTGGAGACGTCTGGCGTTGAGACTTTGTCGAGTGTCGAGGTATCTGCCGTTGAGACTTCGTAGAGTGTCGAGACGTCTGGCGTTGAAACTTCGTCGAGTGTCGAGACATCTGGCGTTTAAACTTTGTTGAGTGTCGAGACGTCTGTAGCCTGAAGCAGAGATGCTCACAAGTCATTTTTTGCAAGTCCAAGTCAAGTCTCAAGTCTCTGATCACAAGTCCAAGTCAAGTCTCAAGTCTCTGATCTCGAGTCCAAGTCAAGTCAAGTCTCAAGTCTCTGATCTCAAGTCCAAGTCAAGTCAAGTCTCAAGTCTCTGATCTCAAGTCCAAGTCAAGTCCCTAATATTTTTCAGCTATTTCCACATTTTTTTCATTTTTTTTCTATCCACACTTGGACTAAGCCCCTCCATTTGTAACTGGGTACTACTAGACTTCTTAACAAACAGACCACAGTCCGTGAAGATTCACAACTTCTCCTCCTCCACCATAACCCTCAGCACTGGCTCTCCTCAAGGATGTATGCTGAGCCCTCTTCTGTTCACTCTGCTCACATATGATTGTGCAGCTACCCATCCAGGCTGTCATATTGTTAAGTTTGCAGATGATACAGCGGTGGTGGGATGCATCACAAACAATGATGAGTCCAGCTACAGACAGGAGGTGGAACACCTGGAGAGCTGGTGCAAAGAGAATAATCTTCACATGAATGTGAAGAAGACAAAGGAGATGATTGTGGACTTCAGAAGGAACAAACACACCCATGCCCCACTGAACATAGGTGGATCTGCGGTGGAAGTGGTCTCCAGCTACAAATACTTGGGTGTACACTTGAATGATAACCTCAGCTGGAGCAACAACACCACCAGCCTGATCAAGAAAGGTCATCAGAGACTCTACTTCCTCAGACGGCTGAGACGAGCTGGTCTGAGCAGCCCAGTCCTCACCTCCTTCTACAGGTGTGCAGTGGAGAGCATCCTGTGCTCCAGCATCAACGTGTGGCATGGAGGCTGCACAGTTGCAGAGAGGAAAGCTCTACAGAGAGTGGTGAAGGCTGCACAGAAGTCTGTTGGAGTCAGTCTCCCCACCATCACAGACATTTACACCTCCAGATGCAGGAAAAGAGCCACCTGCATCATGAAAGACCTCACTCACCCAGCACACTCACTCTTTGCCCCACTCCCCTCAGGACGGAGGTTGAGGAGCATCAAATGTAGAACCACTAGACTGAGGAACAGCTTCTACCCTGAGGCTGTTAGACTCATGAAGGGCGGCCGTGGTGTAGTGGTAATGGCAGTCGTCTCCCGATCGGAAAGTTGGCGGTTCGACTCCCGGGACCCGCACCATGTGTCGTTGTGTCCTTGGGCAAGACACTTAACCCTGAGTTGCTCCCGGTAGGACTGGAAAGCACCTTGCATGGTAGTCTGCCGCCACCGGTTTATGAATGTGTGTAGCATTCAATATATGTGTAGCACTTTGAGATTTTCAGTAATGAAAAGTGCATTATAAATTGAATTAATTATTATTATTATGAATAAATAAATAATAAGAATAATCACTGCAAAATATCACATCATGCTGATCTGTTTTCTTGTTGCTGTGTTCATCTGTGACCATCTGCTCATAAAGACTCATTGTAATGTTATGTCTGCTCCTCAGTGTGGACACCATCCAGACGGGCAGCACTTGGAGATACTTAGTCAGGCTTTATTAACTCTCGAACACCAACACATGTACAACTCACGAGCGTCACTCTACAACCAACGGTGCATCACCTAATGTGTCCCCTAGTGCCCCAGTACCAACACATTGGTTCCTAGTGTCTGCTCACACAACATCTCCCCTTTTTAGCTTAGCTTCCATACTAATGCTTTTAAACTTAAATTGTCCTTGTTGAATTATAAACATGCTGAACAGACATACCAACACCCTTTTAAATGCTTTTACCAAGTGAACAGATTATACTAGCACTTTATCATTAATATTACAAACAACTATAACTTTGACCTATCTAGGGGTCAGGGTCGACTACCTGGGTCCCCAGAGCTGTGCAGGGATTATTCTGCCCTGTGGGCCACAGCTCACTTCTCTATGACTGCTATTTACAAGTCCAGTCTCTGCGGGATACGAACAACCCGTCCTGACCCGCTTTATTTTCTTTGATGGAGGCGGGTCTTCAGGAACTGGACCTGAACCTTCAGTCTTTTCTTTTCTCTTCTTCTTTTTCTTCTTCTCTTTCTTCTTCTTCCGTTTCTTTGGAGGATGGTTTTCTTCTGAACTTCCTTCCGGCTCAGTTTTTACCATCTGTGGTGTTTGGTCTTCTGGTACCGGGTCGTCTTTGGGTTCCTTCTTGGTACCTTTTTGCTTCAGTTTTTCTCTTCCTGCAGGTGGGTTGATGCTTCTAGTCTCCAACATCGTCATCACTCTTTTCATCTGAAGCTTCAGTCTCTGTTTCAGGCTGAGCTTCCTCTTCCGACGTCTCTTCGTTTTGGTCGGGAGCAGAGAGGATTGTTCCTCGGCACCCTCTGCTGGGGAAGCTTCAGACTTCAGCTCCTTGTTGCTCTTCTGTGCTGTTTCTGTCGGACTCTCCTCCACATCTTTAACCTTCTGGTTCCTGGTCTCACTGCAGGACTCCTCAGGCTGTGACTCCGGCTCGGATGCTTCGATGATGAAGACGTCATCGTTAACATATTCTTGCGTTTCATCTTTTAGTTTTTTCATGTCAGCCTCCAGCTCTTTAACACTGTCTATGGGGTGCAGCAACCCTAAAGCTGAAATGGATGGGAAGCCTAGTAGTGGAGTCGACAGTCTCTGTATGACATACACTGGCTGTGTTGTAGTTTTTTCTTTGTATTTCATGAGAGCGTTGAACTGACCTTTCACTTGCAGGGCTTCACCACTTGGACCACACAAGGGCTTGTCTGCTTCGGTAAGTGGGCCATGTGTGTCTTTCGAGTAGGTGGCTGTTGGTATCACAGTCACATCTGCTCCCGTGTCCAGTTTGAATGTGATGTTTTTTCCGTTGATTTCCAGCGTTTTTTTCCAGTTGTTGGGGCGTTCTCCTGCTGATACTGCTCCCAAAAACAGTTTGTCGTCCTCCAGTGCGACGTCCTCATCCTTCTGGACTGCTCCCACTCTGGCTGATCTGCACACAGCTGCAAAATGTCCCTTCTTTCGGCATTTCCTGCACTCTGCGTCTCGTGCTGCACAGTTCACTTTGTTGTGTGCAGGAGATTTACCACAGCGTCCACAGTACTTGTATCCTTTTTGGATCTCACTCTGTCTGCTTGTTTCGTGTGGTTTATGTGCTCGGTTATCGCTGAAAGTTCTTTTCTTGGAATTTAATAAGTCCACGTTAGCATGCTGTGTCATTCCTGTCGTCTCTCTCACGACTGGTTGTTGTTTCTTAATCTCTTCATGCTGTCTTATTTGTTGCACCGCCTTTTCTAACGTTAGTCCACTGTCCATCTGCAGTTTCTCTGACAGGCCCTGGTGCTGTATGCCCGCCACCAACCTGTCTCTTATCATTTCGTCTTGCAGTGGTCCATACTGGCAGTTTTCTGCTAACTTATAGACTGCGCCTATGAAGGATTCAGCTGATTCACCAGCATCTTGGCTTCTTTTGTTAAAACGTGCCCGCTCATATATAACGTTGTATTTGCCAATAAAGTGTCTGTCAAAAGCTTCTTTTACACACTTGTATTTCTTAAGCTCATCCTGACTCAATCCCAGTGTTCCTAAAATGTCATCCGCTTTATCGCCCATCGTGTAAACTAACGAGTTCACTTGATAGCTTTCGTCTTTACCGTCCAATCCAGCTGCTATCCGAAACCTTTCGAAGCGGCGAATCCAGTTGGGCCATGACGAATAATCGCTGAAATCTAAGTTTTCAGGTGGGTTGATCGAAAACAGGGAATCCATCCTCTGTTCGTCGTGTCCGCGGCGTTAGCTTAGCAGTGTCGTCCACGCGGCGTTAGCCTAGCACACTCGTTCACTCGGCGTTAGCTTAGCTCCTCGTTCACTCACGGGACGCGCCGTGTTAAAACTGCTGCTTTCTCACCGACGTCGACGTTGCGGAGACGGGCTTCTTCACTTCTGACACCATGTAATGTTATGTCTGCTCCTCAGTGTGGACACCATCCAGACGGGCAGCACTTGGAGATACTTAGTCAGGCTTTATTAACTCTTGAACACCAACACATGTACAACTCACGAGCGTCACTCTACAACCAACAGTGCATCACCTAATGTGTCCCCTAGTGCCCCAGTACCAACACATTGGTTCCTAGTGTCTGCTCACACAACACTCATGTTCGTGCTGCTGTTTATAATGATGTTTTTCCACTACATTAGGGCTTAGTGTATTACTAGTTGATGTTTCTCTTAGTTAATTCTAGATGTTATTACTGTTTTTCTCTTGCATTTGTTGTTGGATGACGTAACTGGGACCCCGTGTACATAATCTCGTTTTCATCATATGTACCACATGCGGTGCAAATGACAATAAAGACTCTCTGACTCTCTCTGACTCTGATTTTTTTAATCAATTGAAGGATTTTACAGCTGTGTTCAAATGACGAGGCATCTCTAGCAGCAAAAGAATTTATTGATAAAGACACAGTTTACAGGAATAATCAGTGAAAAAGAGCATTCATATTATCTTTGTGTGCACAGTTCACTTCACACAAAGATTGATTGAGGAGCAAGAAACAGACCTGTCCCCTTAGAAGTTGACTCTGGAATGCTGGAATTTTCTAGTAGGTGCCTTGCAACACATTATTATGGAGATCAGATGTTCTACTGCTTCTTCTGGCCTCTGATTGGTCAAGTCACTGATAAGCTTTGTTTAACCTGGCCATCAGATATTTATGCCCCTTGGCTGTCTCTTGGAGGTCTGATGTTTTGTGCTTCTGTATGCGTGACTCTTTAGTTAAATCAGTTTAGATAAGTTTGTGTGTGACTACCTGCAGTGCCTGGCCTGCCCATCCTCCAGGGGTTTCTTCCTGCCAGAGCTGGGACAAAGAGCTGGGACAAATAGCTGGGACAGAGCTGTTACATGTCCAGACCAGACCAGTTTGCCTGCATTCACCTTGTTTAATGTTCAGATGATTTTTAGAAATGCACTAAGTCTTACTTGTGTGTGATAATATACCATACCATACATACCATTTTATTTATAAAGCACTTTAAACAGGAACAAGTCCACACCAAAGTAGCTAATAACAGATAAAACAGATAATTTCAACTTTATTTTGCTTATTTCTGCTTATTTCAGATTTTTTGCAATTTCAGATTGTTTCAGATTATGCCGCTTTGTGCTTATTGCTGCTAGTTTGAGCTTTTTCTGCTATTTTAGCTACTATTAAGCTGTTTTATGCTGCTAAGGACAATGTTTATGCAACTAACGCATTACATTTTAAAAAGATCAAGGTTGACAGGGTATTTGCGCTTAGCCTGGCTCGGTGAGGGCGCATTATAATGCCTCCATGACTGAACACCCTCTCTACTGGTGCACTGGTGGCAGGAACAGCAAGTGCCCTCATAGCCACAGGATACAGCCTTGGGAAAACTGTTGAATACCTTTTCCAGAAGTCCAAACAGTCAACTCCATCTTCTTCAGAAGTCACCTGGATGTAGCGATTAAGTTCAGTCCTTACAGAGGAGCCATGGTCTGTAGTTTTTTTGGCACCTTTCTTTCGGTAGCCAGAGAAAAGGCGTGGAGTCTTTGCAGGTGGTTCATGTTGATCCTCATCATCTCCACTGCTGCTGTCAGGAAGGGGGACTTTCTGAGCCTCTGCCAAGACTTGATCTGTTTCACACACACAAACAAACAAACAAAACAAAAAAACAAGGGTTACTTACAACATTATAACAGTAACAACTAATCACAAGAAAGCTTAAATATAATTTTAATACTGTATTATGACTAATACATAATATGGCGTAATTGAAAAACATGTTTTACTAGTACCTACCTATTAATATCTCTTTCACTTCATTCTTGACGTCTCAGTTGCAAAGACATCTTGTTCCAGCCAAAAGAGGCAGAATGATGGATCAAGGAATGCAGACATCAAGTAAAGGTTATCTCCAAATGGAAGATCTTCAGCAGGCTGAGCTGGCACATCATCCATTCTGACATTCACAAAGATGCCCTTAAAACGCTGATGAAGTGATGTTTGCAGCGCTTTTATGAAACCGACCAGATGACGAGTTGTATTCAGCATGCTGGTGAGTTGTATTCAGCATGCTGGTGAGATGACTGTTAAGGGAAAGTACACAGGGGAGAGCTGCACTAACAGTAACTATTTTCTCCCCTTGTGTGAGGTCTGTAGCTTGAAGAAAAGGGGACAGAATTTCTACAAGTTCTTTAAGCGGACTCCATTCTCGAGCTGACAGGCAGAGCTCTTTATGTCCCTGAGTTTCCAGCAGAACCCAATCAGTTCATCTGGACAGTTTCTTTTTAGCAGAAACGTTTCACCCTCACTCCAGAGGGCTTCCTCAGTCAGAGTAGTCCAAAGCACACTGAAGTTAACCCACCAAGTAAGCAACTTATGTGGACCAACCAGTTTGCTGTAGCCAAGATGGTTTCTGGGGGCGTGTCCCTCGTCGACTCCTCCCAGGCAGGCAGACATGTCCAAAGTGGTTCAAGACAAGAAAGTTAATTCTCAATAGTCCAGGTATCAAATCCGCTCATTCTCAATCAGTTCATCTGGACAGTTTCTTTTTAGCAGAAACGTTTCACCCTCACTCCAGAGGGCTTCCTCAGTCAGAGTAGTCCAAAGCACACTGAAGTTAACCCACCAAGTAAGCAACTTATGTGGACCAACCAGTTTGCTGTAGCCAAGATGGTTTCTGGGGGCGTGTCCCTCGTCGACTCCTCCCAGGCAGGCAGACATGTCCAAAGTGGTTCAAGACAAGAAAGTTAATTCTCAATAGTCCAGGTATCAAATCCGCTCATTCTCAATCAGTTCATCTGGACAGTTTCTTTTTAGCAGAAACGTTTCACCCTCACTCCAGAGGGCTTCCTCAGTCAGAGTAGTCCAAAGCACACTGAAGTTAACCCACCAAGTAAGCAACTTATGTGGACCAACCAGTTTGCTGTAGCCAAGATGGTTTCTGGGGGCGTGTCCCTCGTCGACTCCTCCCAGGCAGGCAGACATGTCCAAAGTGGTTCAAGACAAGAAAGTTAATTCTCAATAGTCCAGGTATCAAATCCGCTCATTCTCAATCAGTTCATCTGGACAGTTTCTTTTTAGCAGAAACGTTTCACCCTCACTCCAGAGGGCTTCCTCAGTCAGAGTAGTCCAAAGCACACTGAAGTTAACCCACCAAGTAAGCAACTTATGTGGACCAACCAGTTTGCTGTAGCCAAGATGGTTTCTGGGGGCGTGTCCCTCGTCGACTCCTCCCAGGCAGGCAGACATGTCCAAAGTGGTTCAAGACAAGAAAGTTAATTCTCAATAGTCCAGGTATCAAATCCGCTCATTCTCAATCAGTTCATCTGGACAGTTTCTTTTTAGCAGAAACGTTTCACCCTCACTCCAGAGGGCTTCCTCAGTCAGAGTAGTCCAAAGCACACTGAAGTTAACCCACCAAGTAAGCAACTTATGTGGACCAACCAGTTTGCTGTAGCCAAGATGGTTTCTGGGGGCGTGTCCCTCGTCGACTCCTCCTGGTTGGTCCACATAAGTTGCTTACTTGGTGGGTTAACTTCAGTGTGCTTTGGACTACTCTGACTGAGGAAGCCCTCTGGAGTGAGGGTGAAACGTTTCTGCTAAAAAGAAACTGTCCAGATGAACTGATTGAGAATGAGCGGATTTGATACCTGGACTATTGAGAATTAACTTTCTTTTCCAGCAGAACATTTAGATTTTGGAGCTCCAGATCGGTGACTGCCTCCACAAGGCGAAGCGTTGAGTTCCATCTTGTTGATACAGCAGATGGGATGCTGTGGTTGGCTCCATATTGAGCCTCAAATGCTTCCTTCATGCTACATGTAGAATGCAGCAAACTGCAAAATCTTGTCAATTTTGCCATTGCATTGTTTATAGATTTTGTTTCTTTCAGTCCATCTCGCACAACAAGTTGCAGGGAATGTGCAAAGCACTGTAAGCGCTGCTGCCGGCAACTTCTCTGGATGGATTCCACATCATCCTGGAACTCTTCACTCGTTTCCTCCCATAAGTTGCCATTTTCCAGATCGTTGTCACCATCTTCACCATCAGTCAGAGTAGAGGGGAAACAAACTGTAAAAGCTTTTTTCATATTAGCAGCATTATCAGAGATGATGTAATCTAGTTTGTGTTTTATGTTAAAATTGTCACATATCTCTTCAAACTTTTCACTTATCCTTTGTCCAGTGTGTGACCCTGTGAAACGCTCACAACTTAAAAGGACTGACTGTAGTCTTGGGCCATTCTTCTCAAGTTCCATAAAATGAGATGTTATACCTAAAAAGCCACGCATGCTCCTGTCAGTCCAGATATCCACAGTCACAGAAACAGTGTCTGTCTTCTCTAACTTGGATTTTATCTTTGACATTTTGTCTGCTGCAAGCTCACTTATACGCCTGGTTACTGTGCTGCGACTTGGTGGGCAGTATTTCTCCTCTACCACTGCCATAAAGTTTTTAAAGCTGGGCTTGTCAATCAAAGACAAGGGGAGGTTGCAAGAAATAATAAGGTCCTGGATTATTGATTCAGTGATGGCCTTATGTCTTGGATGTCCATGGCTGTACACTTGCACTCCTTTTGGGTGAATCAGAAAGGAGTCAATGCTGGTCTGTCCTTCTCCACTTGTCACTTTTTTTGCTTTATTGAATTCAGAAAACCTGTAGATGAACATAGATATCTATTTAGAATAGTAATTATGCTTCTCAAACTGAACTGAACCACACACACACACACGCACACACACTCACACACACACACACGAACGCACACACACACTCACACACACACGCAACACACACACACACACACACACACACACACACACACACACACACACTCACACATACACACACACGCACACAAACGTGTTCACTTCAAGACCCCAAATAGGACCTAATCAAACTCACACGCACACACGCACAGCGCCGCTGCTACAGAGAGAGGGGGAATAAAAAGCGAAACTAGCTTATATACAGTCGTTTCATGTCATTTTTAATATAAATCTGCCTGTTTACTGCGGGCGCACATTAATGTCATCTGTATTCTGAGTGCGGATCGCGCGTCTTGCTCGGCTCACACATAAAAGCTGGACCGACCCGTCTTATGAAAGGGGCTAGTGACTTACCTTTCAGGGTGGGTTTTCACGTGGCGAATAAAATTAGATGTGGTGGAACCAGAGTCCTGTATTTTTATGCCACAAACGCTGCAGTTCGCTGCTCTTCTATTTGCTGCTTGTTCGAAGTTTTTATATCCAAAAGTTATGATGAACGGTGGCGCAGCAGAAGCATGCGTCCTCCTCCTAGCCGGCGAAGACATGATTTGTGATGGTGAGGCGCTTGCGTCACGTGACTTTACGTCCACGCCGCCGCGCGAGAGGAAGGGGATCAAATTAAAAATAAATCAAATTAAAAATAAAAGATTGTTCACGAGTCTCAAAGGGCGAGTCCGAGTCGAGTTGGAAGTCTTTTGAATGCAAGTCCGAGTCGAGTCTGAAGTCTCAGGTTTTTTTTTTATGCAAGTCCGAGTCGAGTCTGAAGTCTCTGTTTTTGCGACTTAAGTGTGACTCGAGTCCGAGTCCCAAACTCGAGTCCCCATCTCAGTAATAGCAGTAGCGAACGTGGTCCCGGTATTCGGCAGGCTGTAGAAAAGTCTTTGTCCTTCCGTACCCAACGCATGGAGTAGAACCGCGCGCTTTCTGGCATCAGGCCAGTCGTCTCCCGACGCGGCTATCACTAGCATGTAGTTGTCGAACATCTTTAGCCACGTTGGAAACGGTATCGTCGGTTCACCTGGGCACGGCATGAATGGAGCAGGCAAAGGCACAGAAAGAGCCATCTTCGTCGATTCTCGTCGATCCTCGTCGCCAATGTTGTGGTGTTGCTAATATGTAGGTGTAGAATCAGAGTACTGTAGACGGAGCTCACTTCATAACACCATGCTTTATTTCACTTCTCCAACTTCTTCTCTCCTCCACACATCCTGTTCTCTCCCTACTCGGAGGTTCCCCCTGCTGTCAGTCTTATGCAATTGCAGGACATAACCTTGTTTTCTTGAAAATTCCTTCGTGGCGGCAGCCATTTTAACTGACGACGTCAGTCGACGTCGTTCAAAACTCCGCCTTCTGTTCTCTGATTGGTCCAGTAATCCCCCTTCTGTTCTCTGATTGGTCCGGTCAAAAATCTACCGGAGAAATCCTTGTCTATGGGAGAAGTCCCAGACCCTAGTACGAAGCGAAGTGAAGGATAAAGGCCGAGATACACTTGAGCGTCCTCAGGTACGCCACTCTACGCGCGCATATTGTGCGCATGTGTTTTGCTGCTATACTTCATAAACTATTCAGCTTTAAAAAGCTCGCGTTCTCCTTGTTGTAATATGAGCAGCTGCGCACGGAGGGGACTCAACTGAGCTCGCTGATTGGTCACTTGCTGACACGCCTACTGAAATGATTGACAGACAGCTTTCTCAGTCAGCTCATGTAGCTCCTTGAAGACCGCGGCGGTGTTCATGCGGTGTTTCTACTATATATGTTGTAAAAAGTTCTCTCAGAAATAAAAATAATAACAGGGAGTGCTTTTCCTGCAGCACACAGCCCACCAGGGATATTTAAAACATCGCGCACCCAGGTAGGACCTGAATTCATTCATTTCATTCATGGAGTGAACGGAGGAAGAAGTGATTACTTGACTTTAGGCAAAAAAACAAAAGAAAAGGCCCGATCAGCGATAAAGAAGGGGAATTTATTTCATTTGTGTAACATACAAAACAGTCCGGCGCCGGGGAAGTTTATGGTCAGACACCGCGTATTGCGCACGCGGACGTAAAAAAAAAGCTTTGCGCGTACATGCCCTGAGGGGCTACGCGGGGCTACGCTTTTGCCTTGACGTACGTACGCTGCGTATAGGCGTATCGTGAGGACGCTCGAGTGTATCTCGGCCTTAAGGGTCTGGTTTTAACCAGGCTAGGGTTAGCCAGGTCGACTGTGGGAACAATTGTGAAGGACAAGGAGAGAATTTTGCAGCATGCTCGTGGCTCCGCTCTCATGAGGTCCACGATCATTACAAAGCAGAGGTCAGGTCTGATC
>JBBPBX010103579.1:0-11862 GCA_038048925.1 Garcialebias charrua | reverse complement strand
GTAAATGTGTAAGAGCGCCCAACCTTGCCTCCTGACCCTCGTTCTGTGAGAGGAGATAATTACTTGTCAGGAATAAATAGAGAGATTAATGAATTCATTAGTGGTGGGAAGTTTAGCTGTTCTGAACAGCACTTACTGCTATGACACATCACGCCTATTGTTTTACTAGCTAGTTAGCCTTGAGCAATAACATTCACTCAGCAAATTGCCTCCTACACTCAGGTAAACCACGCAGAAAGTGTGGCCTTATCCTGGAATTCATCAACAACCCAAACAAAGGCTCTTTAAATCCCAATCCTTCATCTTAATTACTTTTGTAAAAGCTTGTGTCCTTGTTAGCTGAAACGAGACAAGACGCATTAATCTACATTTGCAAACGCCGGACCACTGAACGTGGTGTTCGGCGTGGCACGAACAGGCTGCGTGCCGTACTTGTGCTTCTGAATTTGCTGCGACTATAAATGAGCTTTGGAGTAAAACACAGTGAGCTGCACATCTGTTCTGGTGTCTGAGGACCACTGGACAGATCCTCTGTTTATGTAGGACCATTTCCAGTCTGCCGGTGTCCCCCTAGCCTGGTTAAAACCAGACCCTTGTCCTTCACTTCGCTTCGTACTAGGGTCTGGGACTTCTCCCATAGACGAGGATGTCTCCGGTAGATTTTTGACCGGACCAATCAGAGAACAGAAGGTGGAGTTTTGAACGACGTCGACCGACGTCGTCAGTTTGCCCTGCTTAAAATGGCTGCCGGCACGAAGGAATTTTCAATAAAACAAGGTAAAAAACTATTATTTCTTTGCTGAGAAAAAATATATTTCTCACGCCAAAAATACACTACATGCGGTCCGCTCCGCTCCGCAGGTCGCAGCTGAGCGTCTCAAACTCCAATTTCCACTTCCTCCGCTCAGCTCAGGTCCGCCTGCATGCGCCGCTCCGAGACGCATGCGCGGGATTTGCGAGATCGCGCGATAAATCAAGTGATAAATAAGTAAGTCAGAACAAAACAATTCATTCGGTGGAAGAAGGAGAACAACAGTAGAGACTGCTGCCTTGATCTTCTCTCGTAAATGAGCGACAGGACATGGTTTGAGCAACAGGAAGTGATGTATTACATTTCAGAATAAAATACTTTATTTATTTATTTATTTCTTGTATTGCGTTTGTAGGCGTAGTCATAAATGATAGTTTGAAAGCATTTTTGTACAAATAAATCCGTATAGAGCTAGGATTAGTCCGCCCGTGGTGATTTTATTTTGTAAATACGGAAGTTGTGCTCGTTCCTTTTCCTGTTGGTGCGACGTAATCTTCAAAAGTTGACTCCGGCACAGCTCCGGCGTCCGGCAGAAATAGAAAAATTTCTAATTTTGACGGACTGCCGTCCGCTCTCCGCAGCTCGCCGCCGCCGTGCGGAGCCAGTGTAAATTCTGTCATTGATTATAATGGGTGCGTATTTGCTGCGGAGGTCGGACCGGAGCGGGGGAGCCGTAACGCATGTGGTGTAATTTTGGCGTTAGCTGACGTTATATCAGAAGTGTTCCTGAGCTTAACAGTTCCTAAATCAATTCACGAAATGGTCAAATCTGCTGGATTTAAATTGTTTCGGTTTGACATTTTCCAAACAGCCTCGGGTGCGCTACGAAAATAAATTATAAAAAATCGAATTTTATCTCAAATGTTTCATCCAGGCCAACAGTCAGTAAATTAGAGCCATATAATTACACACTGGTAGCAGAAAAAATATCCACCGAGTGGTTTCTGAGCTATTTATCTGAATAGTTAGCCTGGACCTCGCCAGGCTAACTGGACTGGACAGGCTAACGTGACGTATGTTGCGCGGAGCTGCAACATACGTCACGGCCAAACGTTAACGATTGGGTAACCTCAGCAGAGGCCACGCCTCCAGCAAGAATCGGTTCTCTATGGAGAAAGTCCAGACCCTAGTACGAAGCAAAGTGAAGGACAAGGGTCTGGTTTTAACCAGGCTAGTGTCCCCCGGCCGTCACCGAGGAATTTGAAGAGTGATTGTTTGTAGTTTTGTAGTTTTTCTGGACTGGAACTGAACAGGTAAGTAAACCTTAATGTTTGTGGTGCGAGAGCGACACTGTCGAGAAGAACAGAAGGTTCTTCCTCCACCAACAGGTGCAACCGTTGAGTCAGGGGGTGGCCTCGACTGACACATGAATCTTCAGAATCGTAACCCACCACGTGGATAAAATAAAACTAAGAACAGCGTGGTGGGTGGTGCTGGACTCCATCACCACCCACCACACTGTTCTTAGCCTTGGTTTTTACATGCCACACGTTTCATTTTTGCAGCTTAATAAATGTTTTGGTTTTCCTGTGATGTAGTTGCAGTTTGATAAATAGTAGGAGCAAAAATGTTCAGATGTTTTGTTGTTTTTTGTAAATAATAATTACGCTGTTTGTTTTTTTTTGCTCATTTGCTATAGTGTCGAGTTCTTATGATGTCATCAACTAGTCGACGTCGACTTTTATCGTGTTGAAGTCGACTTTAAAAAATATCTAGTCGTTCAACACCTACTGTGATTGGAAGATCGCTGGTTCAACTCCCGGCACAGTCAACATCAAAATGTGGATGGAAAAGCTGATACAACCACACCTGCTTCCACCCTCATCTGCCCTGCTCTGGGCCCTTGAGCAAGGCCCTTAACACCCATCATCTGCTCCCCCGGGTGCCCTAGATGCAGCTCTCTGCTCCACACAGAGGCTGTGGTAGCTCCGTGTCTGTATTAGGAAGAACATCTGGAGTAAAAACAATCTCCAAGCCTTCGTGCGAGTTGGTTCTCTGTGGAGACCCTGAAGGAGCAGCTGGAAGAAAAAAACCTGAACGGGTTCAAACACGTGTCCGTCTAAATAAACCCAGTTGTAAATGTCAACATAAAGTCGGCCATGTTTGACCCTCGATGCTTCATCTGCTCGACCACTACAACTTCATCAACAGCTGTTTGGTTCAGAACGGTCTGCAGGTGAATTTAGTCAAAGATGATAAAGGTGCAGCTGCAGTCTGTGGAAAGATACAAACAACACGTGTAACAGACGTGTAAATTCTCTGTCAGCACGGTGCTGATTACACGTCACCGCACGTTCAGGTGTTTGTAGCAGCTGACCGTCCAGAACGATGAAGAGCTGCATTCAAGTGGTGTCCAACCCCCACTCAGCGTGCAGTAACGAGTGAACGTTACGTAGTCTGAGCTGGAACGAAGTCGAACACCAACGTTTGTGTTGGATTTGTTTTCAGGACGGTCGTCATAGTTTCTGAGAGTAACTGAGAGTAACTGAGAGTAACTGAGAGTAACTGAGAGTAACTGAGAGTAACTGAGAGTAACAGAGAGTAACAGAGAGTAACAGAGTAACTGAGAGTAACTGAGAGTAACTGAGAGTAACAGAGTAACTGAGAGTAACAGAGAGTAACTGAGAGTAACTGAGAGTAACTGAGAGTAACAGAGAGTAACAGAGTAACTGAGAGTAACAGAGAGTAACAGAGTAACTGAGAGTAACTGAGAGTAACAGAGTAACTGGAGTCACGTTTTAGTCTCGTTTGAAACGAGCAGCTCAGATGAGTTTGAAACAATTCAGGCGCCCTGATAGAAATAACTTTTATTTCCTGTGAAAACCTTTAAGTTTTTATTTGTTTCCTTTGCAGAACGCGTCCCCGGGCAGGGTGTTGACTGCAGAAGACCATCGTATCTATAACAGCATCCTTACAGAAGCATCAGCAGTCTTTGTCACAAAGAGACAGGAGCTGCGCCGCTCATTGAGATGTTCCAAGTCTCCAGTCAGCTGAGATGTGCTCTGAATCACAAACTAAATCCAGGTCCTGACCCGATAAAAGATTAGCATCACAGCTAATCCTGTTCCACAAATAAACTTCAGCAAAGAGGAAGAATGACACAACAAACTCAGCAGTCGTGGTCCACATCCGTGAAGAAAGGCTCCTCAGGAACCGATCAGAAATACTGTCCACGTTGAGCGAAGGCAGCCAGGGCGTGTTGGACCATGAGGTCTGACGGGAGTCCAGACGTCCTCAGTCCTGATGGCTCTTCTCCTGCAGGACCTTGTACTCGTACTGAAAGGAATAGAGACGTAAACTGTGTTAAAGCAGCAGCACGGAGCATGTTGGAGCAGACTGTGAACCATCAACACAAATATCCGTGGAGCATCACGATGACTCTTACTAAACACAAGGTGTTATTTTGTTCCTCCAACGAGATGTTCAAGGCTACATTCCTCTGAAAACACCTAAGCTGCCTCCAGGAAGAGAAACGGTGGAAGCGTTCGGCCGGTCTACGTTGGTTTTAGGAGCTGCAGCCAGCTTCATCACTGGTTCACTCCAATTTAAACATTGTGAGAAACGTGATCCTGTTTAGGACGAGCCTGAACTCGTCTGCTCTGTCGCCAGACATTTCAGCTTCTCCAAACAACCACCTTTAATTTCCCCCCGTCAGGTTCAGTCAGCGAGGGACATTTTTCCTTTGTGGTGGTTTCTAACCTTTAGAACAGCCTCTCGTTGATTAAATATGCCTTTCTTCTCAAAACAAAATGACTAACCCAGTAAAATGTACACGTTCTTCATGATTACCACCACCACCACCAAGGGCAGAACGGAGACAACCCAGAAAGTAATAACTGGATTCACATCTAAAATTGACTTTTGAAGTCAACCAAATTCAAGATGGCCGACACAGTTAGGCTACACGAGCGAGTACAAAAAGGGCCAGTTTCAATATTGAGATAAAATTTGGTGTAATAGCTGAGAGTCATTCCCAACACATACTCTGAGCTTTAAGAGATCATCTGCTGAGTTAACTGTGCCTGTTAGCAAAATATCCCATGCACCAGTGAACTAATTTTTAAAGTAAATTTCAACAAGAATGTCACATTTGGCACGTTATATGCTCATCGACAAACCATCATACAGCAACGGCTGGACAGGACAAGACCTTGTATGACCTTGATGTATGACCTTGACCTTGGAACTGGGGTGATGAAACGTGTACGTGACACTCCATCTAGTGATGATGTGTGATGTTTTTAAATGATCTTCAGCACATCAAAAGTTGTACGCGGGACAAGAAAAGGTTTATGGACAGAGTCCAGTGTTCCCCCTGGGTCACGTACCTTGGCAGGGCGCTCATCTCTTTGACGGGGGGGGGAGGACACTTCAGTAGGCAAAGTGCTCAGCTCTGTTAAAAGGGCGGGGCCAACACCTTGGAAAACAGTAGGGGAAATACTGGAGTCTATACTATATTTATTACAACCATCTTTGATGGGCATATAAAAAGTACCGTAATCACCGGGTGCACGTCTACGACTAATTATCATTGGGAGCCAAACCAATTCAAGATGGCCGCCACAGGCAAGTTTAGGAAACACAAATTGGCTAAAGTTCAGTTTTACAAACGGAAGTAAATTTGAAGTGGCGGTAGCTGAGTTATTCCAAGATTTAACCCAAACGTTTCAATTTCACCATTCCTCAACGTGAGGTGACGCCGGGAGCTCCTTCAAGGCCTTCAATCTGAACTGCCTTGACATTTCAACACGTTGACTATATATTTTAGATTTTCTTTTAAAAAAATGTTTATCAAGGTTTTACCCTCTGTAATTCTGCCTTACCCCCTTAAAGCAGTGTGCAACAACAGCAATTACCTTTTTTGTTGCTACCGGTATATACGTACATTAAACTTACCTGAAAACAACTACAAAATCCCTAGAAGTGTCTTTAGAGTCAGCTATCTCATTAAAACACATCAGCTTGACTGAACATTTCATTTCAAGGGAAAGAACGACTTTAGGTGTTTTAAAGGTGCAGTGGCCAAAAGCAGTTAAAATAACAAGTGTTCACCTCTGCCATTCAGGGTGCAGCTATGGACAAATCCTGATAATAACACTGTTCAACCATTTCCTTACCAAGGCTAGCTGCCGTCCGATGTTTCCCATGGTGATGACTCCAGCAAAGAAGATGCACGGGAGCCAAGAGCGAATGTAGAGGAAATCTGGAGAGGTATACCTGAGCAGGAGAGAAACGGGACCTTAAACCATGAAATGTTCAGCTTTTATTTACAATCTGAATCCTGATTGGACCCTTGACCAAACCAACAATCCTACGATTGAGTTACCAAAACACAGCCCCTCTAATCTGGGACCTGACATCCAGAAAATCTTAACCTGGGACCTGACATCCAGAAAATCTTAATCTGGGACCTGACATCCATAAACTCTTAACCTGGGACCTGACATCCAGAAACTCTTAACCTGAGACCTGACATCCAGAAAACCTTAACCTAGGACCTGACATCCAGAAACTCTTAACCTGAGACCTGACATCCAGAAACTCTTAACCTGAGACGACCTGACATCCAGAAAACCTTAACCTGGGACCTGACATCCAGAAAACCTTAACCTGGGACCTGACATCCAGAAAACCTTAACCTGGGACCTGACATCCAGAAAACCTTAACCTGGGACCTGACATCCAGAAAACCTTAACCTGGGACCTGACATCCAGAAAACCTTAACCTGGGACCTGACATCCAGAAAACCTTAACCTGGGACCTGACATCCAGAAAACCTTAACCTGGGACCTGACATCCAGAAAACCTTAACCTGGGACCTGACATCCAGAAAACCTTAACCTGAGACCTGACATCCAGAAACTCTTAACCCAAGACCTGACATCCAGAAAACCTTAACCTGGGACCTGACATCCAGAAAACCTTAATCTGGGACTTAACATCCAAAAAACCTTAACCTGGGACCTGACATCCAGAAAACCTTAATCTGGGACCTGACTTCTAGAAAACCTTAACCTGAGACCTGACATCCAGAAAACCTTAACCTGAGACCTGACATCCAGAAAACCTTAACCTGAGACCTGACATCCAAAAAACCTTAACCTGGGACCTGACATCCAGAAAACCTTAACCTGGTACCTGACATCCAGAAAACCTTAACCTGGGACCTGACATCCAGAAAACCTTAACCTGGGACCTGACATCCAGAAAACCTTAACCTGGGACCTGACATCCAGAAAACCTTAACCTGGGACCTGACATCCAGAAAACCTTAACCTGGGACCTGACATCCAAAAAACCTTAACCTGGGACCTGACATCCAGAAAACCTTAACCTGGGACCTGACATCCAGAAAACCTTAACCTGAGACCTGACATCCAGAAAACCTTAACCTGAGACCTGACATCCAGAAAACCTTAACCTGAGACCTGACATCCAGAAAACCTTAACCTGGGACCTGACATCCAGAAAACCTTAACCTGGGACCTGACATCCAGAAAACCTTAACCTGGGACCTGACATCCAGAAAACCTTAACCTGGGACCTGACATCCAGAAAACCTTAACCTGGGACCTGACATCCAGAAAACCTTAACCTGGGACCTGACATCCAGAAAACCTTAACCTGGGACCTGACATCCAGAAAACCTTAACCTGGGACCTGACATCCAGAAAACCTTAACCTGGGACCAGACATCCAGAAAATCTTAACCTGGGACCTGACAACCAGAAAATCTTAACCTGGGACCTGACATCCAGAAAACCTTAACCTGGGACCTGACCTCCAAAAAATCTTAACCTAGGACCTGACATCCAGAAAACCTTAACCTGAGACCTGACATCCAGAAAATCTTAACCTGAGACCTGACATCCAAAAAAACTTATCCTGAGACCTGACATCCAGAAACTCTTAACCTGAGACCTGACATCCAGAAAACCTTAATCTGGGACCTGACTTATAGAAAACCTTATCCTGAGACCTGACATCCAAAAACTCTTAACCCGAGACCTGACATCCAGAAAACCTTAACCTGGGACCTGACATCCAGAAAACCTTAACCTGGGACCTGACATCCAGAAAACCTTAATCTGAGACCTGACATCCAAAAAACCTTAACCTGGGACTTGACATCCAAAAAACCTTAACCTGAGACCTGACATCCAAAAAACCTTAAACTGGGACCTGAAATCCAGAAAAACTTAATCTGGGACCTGACTTCTAGAAAACCTTATCCTGAGACCTGACATCCAGAAAATCTTAGCCTGAGACCTGGCATCCAGAAAACCTTAACCTGAGACCTGGCATCCAGAAACTCTTAACCTGAGACCTGACATCCAAAAAAACTTATCCTGAGACCTGACATCCAGAAACTCTTAACCTGAGACCTGACATCCAGAAAACCTTAATCTGGGACCTGAATTCTAGAAAACCTTATCCTGAGACCTGACATCCAAAAACTCTTAACCCGAGACCTGACATCCAGAAAACCTTAACCTGGGACCTGATATCCAGAAAACCTTAACCTGGGACCTGACATCCAGAAAACCTTAACCTGGGACCTGACATCCAGAAAACCTTAACTTGGGACCTGACATCCAAAAAACCTTAATCTGAGACCTGACATCCAAAAAACCTTAACCTGGGACTTGACATCCAAAAAACCTTAACCTGAGACCTGACATCCAAAACACCTTAAACTGGGACCTGACATCCAGAAAAACTTAATCTGGGACCTGACTTCTAGAAAACCTTATCCTGAGACCTGACATCCAGAAAACCTTAACCTTAGACCTGACATCCAGAAAATCTTAACCTGAGACCTGACATCCAGAAACTCTTAACCCAAGACCTGACATCCAGAAAACCTTAACCTGGGACCTGACATCCAGAAAACCTTAATCTGGGACTTAACATCCAAAAAACCTTAACCTGGGACCTGACATCCAGAAAACCTTAATCTGGGACCTGACTTCTAGAAAACCTTAACCTGAGACCTGACATCCAGAAAACCTTAACCTGAGACCTGACATCCAAAAAACCTTAACCTGGGACCTGACATCCAGAAAACCTTAACCTGGTACCTGACATCCAGAAAACCTTAACCTGGGACCTGACATCCAGAAAACCTTAACCTGGGACCTGACATCCAGAAAACCTTAACCTGGGACCTGACATCCAGAAAACCTTAACCTGGGACCTGACATCCAGAAAACCTTAACCTGGGACCTGACATCCAGAAAACCTTAACCTGGGACCTGACATCCAGAAAACCTTAACCTGGGACCTGACATCCAAAAAAATCTTAACCTGGGACCTGACATCCAGAAAACCTTAATCTGGGACCTGACTTCTAGAAAACCTTAACCTGAGACCTGACATCCAGAAAACCTTAACCTGAGACCTGACATCCAGAAAACCTTAATCTGGGACCTGACTTCTAGAAAACCTGAGACCTGACATCCAAAAAACCTTAACCTGGGACTTGACATCCAAAAAACCTTAAAGCTGCAGTATGTAGCTTTTTTTATGAACATATTTCTTCACTCTGTCACTACCTCCTGACAGACTGATGTTAGCCAGGTAATCTCTGAAATTTTTTAAAAAAAAATATTGTCCCCTTGCTTCTCCAGGTGGTAAATAAGCATTTCTAAAAAGAAAAGGTGACCCGCCATTTTCCAGCCAATAAAAACAGAGTTTGTAACCAGCCAATAAAAACAGAGCTTGAATTTGAATCAGCCAATAAAAACAGAGCTTGAATTTGAAATTCAACAGACCACAAGGGGGCAGAGCCACATATGGCTCTGAGGGGGAGGGATCAGAATGCTTTGCCTGTTGAAAATATTTCTAAGTGCTGCAGTTCTACAGAAACTGCATACTGAACCTTTAACCTGAGACCTGACATCAAAAAAACCTTAAACTGGGACCTGAAATCCAGAAAAACTTAATCTGGGACCTGACTTCTAGAAAACCTTATCCTGAGACCTGACATCCAGAAAATCTTAACCCGAGACCTGGCATCCAGAAAACCTTAACCTGAGACCTGGCATCCAGAAACTCTTAACCTGAGACCTGACATCCAAAAAAACTTATCCTGAGACCTGACATCCAGAAACTCTTAACCTGAGACCTGACATCCAGAAAACCTTAATCTGGGACCTGACTTCTAGAAAACCTTATCCTGAGACCTGACATCCAAAAACTCTTAACCCGAGACCTGACATCCAGAAAACCTTAACCTGGGACCTGACATCCAGAAAACCTTAACCTGGGACCTGACATCCAGAAAACCTTAACCTGGGACCTGACATCCAAAAAACCTTAATCTGAGACCTGACATCCAAAAAACCTTAACCTGGACTTGACATCCAAAAAACCTTAACCTGAGACCTGACATCCAAAAAACCTTAAACTGGGACCTGACATCCAGAAAAACTTAATCTGGGACCTGACTTCTAGAAAACCTTATCCTGATACCTGACATCCAGAAAACCTTAACCTTAGACCTGACATCCAGAAAATCTTAACCTGAGACCTGACATCCAGAAACTCTTAACCCAAGACCTGACATCCAGAAAACCTTAACCTGGGACCTGACATCCAGAAAACCTTAATCTGGGACTTAACATCCAAAAAACCTTAACCTGGGACCTGACATCCAGAAAACCTTAATCTGGGACCTGACTTCTAGAAAACCTTAACCTGAGACCTGACATCCAGAAAACCTTAACCTGAGACCTGACATCCAGAAAACCTTAACCTGGGACCTGACATCCAGAAAACCTTAACCTGGTACCTGACATCCAGAAAACCTTAACCTGGGACCTGACATCCAGAAAACCTTAACCTGGGACCTGACATCCAGAAAACCTTAACCTGGGACCTGACATCCAGAAAACCTTAACCTGGGACCTGACATCCAGAAAACCTTAACCTGGGACCTGACATCCAAAAAATCTTAACCTGGGACCTGACATCCAGAAAACCTTAATCTGGGACCTGACTTCTAGAAAACCTTAACCTGAGACCTGACATCCAGAAAACCTTAACCTGAGACCTGACATCCAGAAAACCTTAATCTGGGACCTGACTTCTAGAAAACCTGGGACCTGACATCCAGAAACTCTTTACCTGGAACCTGACATCCAGAAAACCTTAACCAGGGACCTGACATCCAGAAAACCTTAACCTGAAACCTGACATCCAGAAACTCTTAACCTGAGACCTGACATCCAGAAAACCTTAATCTGGGACTTGACTTCTAGAAAACCTTATCCTGAGACCTGACATCCAGAAACTCTTAACCTGAAACCTGACATCCAGAAACTCGTAACCTAAGACCTGACATCCAGGAAAACCTTATCCTGAGACCTGACATCCAGAAAATCTTATCCTGAGACCTGACATCCAGAAAACCTTAACCTAGGACCTGACATCCAGAAGATCTTAACCTGAGACCTGACATCCAGAAAACCTTAACCTGACATCCAGAAAACCTTAACCTGACATCCAGAAAACCTTAACCTGAGACCTGACATCCAGAAAACCTTAACCTGGGACCTGACATCCAGAAAACCTTAACCTGGGACCTGACATCCAGAAAACCTTAACCTGGGACCTGACATCCAGAAAACCTTAACCTGGGACCTGACATCCAGAAAACCTTAACCTGGGACCTGACATCCAGAAAACCTTAACCTGGGACCTGACATCCAGAAAACCTTAACCTGGGACCTGACATCCAGAAAACCTTAACCTGGGACCTGACATCCAGAAAACCTTAACCTGGGACCTGACATCCAGAAAACCTTAACCTGGGACCTGACATCCAGAAAACCTTAACCTGGGACCTGACATCCAGAAAACCTTAACCTGGGACCTGACATCCAGAAAACCTTAACCTGGGACCTGACATCCAGAAAATCCTTAACCTGGGACCTGACATCCAGAAAACCTTAACCTGGGACCTGACATCCAGAAAACCTTAACCTGGGACCTGACCTCCAAAAAATCTTAACCTAGGACCTGACATCCAGAAAACCTTAACCTGAGA
>JBBPBX010103577.1:0-11862 GCA_038048925.1 Garcialebias charrua | reverse complement strand
TATCACACCCCACTAACCTAACCAAAAACAAGAGGAAATGAAAAAAATAAAAAATAAAAATAAAAAAAAATAAAAAAAATAAAAAAATAAAAAAAAAAAAAAAAAAAAATAAATAAATAAATAAAATAAAAATAAAAAAAAAAAATAAAAAAAAAAAAAAAAAAAAAGGGGGGAGGAGGGGGGATAGGACGGCATCAAAAAACTAAAAGGAAACGAGTGTTTTACCCATTCATTTATTCTTCAGAGTTAAGTCACATGGTAGTGTGATGAGTTAGTCCCATCAGTCTGTGCATTGAGCATGAATCAGGGTATCAATCTGTATGTTGTGAAGGCAAAGATTTTACATATGACACAAAGGGTGCCCATTTATAAGTAAATTTTTCAGAACTACCTTTCACTGTTAATGAAATTTTTTCTATTTTCAAGAATGATCTTACGGTGTTAAGCCATTGCGATGTGGATGGAGGTGTGGGAGATTTCCACGCGAGCAAAATACAGCGCCTGGCAAGGAGAGAACAGAAGGCTAGGACCTCCCTCTGCTGGCGGGATAGGTTAAGTGTGGTCCCTGGAACTCCAAAAATGGCAATAAGTGGATCATTCTGAATCTGGATCTTAAAAACTCCTGAGAGTATGGAGAAGAAGTATTTCCAGAACCCTTGTAATTTTGGGCAGAAGAAGAACATATGACTTAAGTTGCAAGGTGAGGCCTGACATCTATCACATTGATCTGAAATTGAAGGGAAAATTTTTGATAGACGGGACTTTGAAAAATGTACTCTATTTATTACTTTAAACTGTATTAGTTGTAGTCTGGCACATGGTGTACTCTGGCGTATGCTGAGAATAACTTTATCCCACCATGACTCTGACAGTTCAACACCCAATTCCCGTTCCCATGCAGTTCTGGTTTTACCTGATGAGTCGGTCTCAATTGCCATAAGTTTTCCATAAATAATAGAAAGAGGAGATTTCAGATTAGGCTTCAAAGCTAGGAATTCGACCCATGGTGGGTCATTAGGCAAAGTTGGAAAATTTGGAAACCGTGATGAAACGCAATGTCTAATTTGGAAATAAAGAAATAAATGTGAAGTGGGTAGATTAAATTTAGAAGACAATTCTGAAAAACTAAGGAACAAACCATCTTCGTAAAGGTCTCTCATTGTTCTAATACCTCTCTCATGCCAAATTCTATAGGCAGCATTAGTAGATGCTGGAGAGAAAATGTGATTCTTTAATAACGGCATTTTATTAGATGGTAATACAAATTTAAAATGGGACCTAAATTGTGACCAGATCCTGAGTGTGGAAAGCACTATAGGATTTGTAGTAACAGAGGATAGTTTAATTGGTAATGATGAATAAATAATTGAGGCAGGTGAAAAAGATGCAGAAATCGATTGAACTTCAAGTTTGCACCAAATCAGATCCGGTGAATTTAACCAATAATTCAGTTTATGAATATGCGAGGACCAGTAATACATTGTAAAATTGGGTAGAGAAAGACCACCATTTGTGGTGAACTGTTGTAATAAAGAAAGTCTCATTCTGGGGGCCTTTCCATTCCACAAAAAGGAGGAGACCATCTGATCCAGGGACCTGAAGAACTGTTTGGGCAGAAACAAAGGGATGTTTTGATATAAAAACAGAAGTCTAGGTAGCACATTCATTTTGATAATATTAATCCTGCCTATTAGTGAAAGAGGGAGAGAGTTCCACCTCTGAAGGTCTGATGCAATTTGGGAAACTAGTGGGGTATAATTCTGAGAAAACATCGAGGGCAGAGTACGTGCAATATTAATTCCCAAATATCTAAACCCCGAGGGACTGAGCCTAAAAGGGATATCAGAAGACTTAAGCTTTAAAGCTAATGAATTCACTGGGTAGCATTCGGTTTTAAGTGAATTAATTTTATAGCCGGAATACGATCCAAATTTTTCCAGAGTGTTTAAAATTGGGGGAAGGCTACATAATGGGTCAGAAACATACAGGAGAAGGTCATCTGCATATAAGGACAGTTTAAGCTCGACGCCAGAGCGGATGATTCCGTGAAAAGAAGAAAGGGATCTTAGGGCAACAGAAAGAGGCTCAATGGCTAACGCAAACAAGAGGGGGGAAAGAGGGCAACCCTGTCTAGTACCACGCCCCACCGAAAAATAATCCGATTGGATGGAATTAGTAAGAATACATGCTTGAGGAGATGTATAAAGTAGTTTGATCCAGGACACAAACCTCTCTCCAAAACCAAACCTATTAAGAGCGGCAAAGAGATACTCCCATTCTACTCGATCAAAAGCTTTCTCGGCGTCAAGAGAAATGATTACTTCAGGAGACTTGGGGGAATGAGTTGAAAAAATTGTGTTCAATATTGTACGGGTATTAAAAAACAACTGGCGACCTTTGATGAATCCATTTTGTTCTTGTGAGATAATCAGAGGGAGAACTGTCTCAAGCCGAGTTGCGAGTATTTTGGACAAAATCTTAAAATCCACATTCAAGAGTGAAAGGGGTCTATAAGACTCGCAAGCAGTAGGATCTTTATCCTTCTTTAACAGGAGAGAGATTGAAGCTTGAGTCAAGGTGGGAGGTAGCAGGCCACGCCCGAATGACTCATTATAAACCTCGAGAAGAAGAGGGGCTATCTTATCTTTAAATTTTTTGAAAAATTCGGCAGAGAAACCATCCGAGCCAGGTGTTTTACCACTTTGCATATTCTTAATTGACTCTAATATTTCTTCTAATTTAATGGGAGCCTCAAGTTGGTCAGAAATCAATTTGTCTATCCTAGGAATGTCAATATTCTGAAGAAAGGCGAGTAGCTCGTTTGAGTCTGCTTGTAGTTCAGATTTATACAGATCGCAGTAGAATTTTTTAAAGGTGTCACTAATGGAGACAGGGTCTGAGACAAGGTTGCCCGATCGATCCTTGATTTGCGATATTGTGTGAGAGCTAGCCTTTCGTTTCAGTTGATGTGCCAAAAGTCTACTTGGTTTTTCCCCATGCTCATAATAAGTGGCTCGAGATCGGATTAAGAGACGCTCCGCATCAGATGTTGTTAAAAGATCAAGTTCCATTTGAAGATCCTGTCGCTGTTTCAGCAAATCGTGTGACGGATTAACGGCATTTTGCCTGTCAATATTCTGAATTTTTGTTGATATTTCTGATATCTTAGTGCGTAGATTTTTATTGACATTAGCTGAAAAAGAAATAATCTGACCACGAATATAGGCTTTTAATGTTTCCCATAATAGTGAGGGAGAAATTGTATCGTTCTTATTGAACATTAGGAAATCGTCGATTGCTGATAAGATGAATTTATTAAATGGCTCATCTGATAACAGGAGACTATTAAATCTCCAACGAGGACTAGAACGGGGTTTATTTATAAAGTTTATATCAATGCTTAGAGGAGAATGGTCTGAGATAACAATCGGATAGTATTCAGAAGAAGTGACTCTCTGCATTAAAGAGCTGTCAACAAAAAAATAATCTATACGGGAATAGGATTGGTGCACCTGCGAGTAAAAAGAATAGGTCCTTGTTAGTGGATTCTGTGCCCTCCATGGATCTACATATCCATTTTGGGACATAAAATCCAAAATAGATTTAGACATATTAGACTGTGTGCAGGGCCGAGACGAAGAGCGATCTAATGATGTGTTCATAACACAATTCAGGTCCCCAGCTAAAATTAACAGATGAGTGTCAAGATATGGAAGTGTGCTTACTAAATTGTTTATAAAGTCTGGGTTATCAAAGTTTGGTGCATAAATGTTCACTAATAAAACGGGAGTATGGAACAGAGAGCCCGCTATTATAAGAAATCTGCCATTTGTATCCTTCATTATTTTTGATGCTGTAAAATGAATATTCTTATTAAATAGTATGGCAACTCCTCTGGCTTTTGAGTTGAAGCTCGAGTGGTAAATCTCCCCAATCCATGGATATTTAAGCCTGACCTGATTTGAATTTTGCAAATGTGTTTCCTGTAGGAATATTACGTCTGGATTCAGGCGTTTCATATGAGAATATATTTTAGACCGTTTCACCGGATTGTTAAGACCTTTAACATTCCAGCTTAGGAATCTGACAGCAGATGATGTCGAGGAAGCTTTCAAATCAACAGCCATGTGACCTGTTGTTCATAATAAGGGTTGTAAAATATTGCCATCCTTCCCAATCCCCGCCCACACCCCAGGAGAAAAAAAAAAAAAAAAAAAAACCCTCGCACTTGGCCCTTCCCCAGATGAAGGGACTGTGCAGACTCCAACAGGAGTCACTAGAAAACTTGTCCTTACGGTCAAATGGCACCACATCACAACCTGTACCAGGTGACTCCCACAGAACTAGCTAAATGAAAAGAAAATTTAAAATATGTAATAGGCACTAATCTGGAAGAGCAAGAACTCTTTAAAAAACAAACAACAAAAAAAACAACAACAACTAAAAAAGCAGTGATTGTTAATAATAATAACTAATAGTAATAACATTCCCCAAATGCGAACCAAAGCCCACCATATAATCCAAAACATTAAATCCCTAAATGTAAATAAAACACACTGATTATAATTCTAAACATTAAAACCGTGAATGCAAACAATACACAGTAATTATAATTATAAACATTAAATCCGTGGATGCAAACAAAACACCCTAATTATATTTCTAAGCATGAATAGTAATAATAACTAATAATACTAACGTTCCCCGACTATGAAAAAAATAAAAATAAAAATAAAAGAAGAAAGAAAAAAAAGCTGGCTAATTATATTTCTAAACATTAAATCCGTGAATGTAAACAAAGCACTCTAATTATGTTTTTAAACACGAATGACTAACTAATAACTAATAATACTAACGTTCTCTGGGTATGAAAGAAAAAGCACACTGATTATTATTTCTACCCATTAAATCCGTGAGTGTAAACAGAGCACTCTGATTATATTTTTAAAACATGAATAATAATAATAATAATAGTTACTAATAATACTGACGTTCCCTGAGTATGAGAAAAAAAAATAAAAATAAAAAATAAAAAAAAGCACACTGATTATTATTTCTACCCATTAAATCCGTGAGTGTAAGCAGAGCACTCTGATTATATTTTTAAACATGAATAATAATAATAATAATAATAATAATAACTAATAATAATAATGTTCCCTGAGCATGAAAGAAAAGGCACACTGATTATTATTGCTACCCATTAAATCCGTGAGTGTAAACAGAGCACTCTGATTATGTTTTTAAACGTGAATAATAATAATAATAATAATGACTAATAATACTGACATTCCCTGAGTGTAAAACAAAGTACACTAATTATATTTCTCATTTTGCAATCGACTCGATGTACACACTCGCCTCTTCAGGGGACGTGAACACTCGTGTGGTTCCCTCATGCGTGATCTTCAGCCGGGCCGGGTGGAGCAGGCCGAACCGAACACCCTGGATGTTGCGAAGTTTGCGGCGACACTCAGTGAAGGCGGCCCGCGCGCGAGCCGTTCTGGCAGTGTAGTCGGGGAACACAAAGATATTTGTACCGTTCACTTTGATCTGCTGCTGCTCCTTCGCCTTCGTCAGGATTTTCACACAGTCCGTGTGGTAGTGTAGCTTATGCCTCTTTTCCACCGCTCGGCTCGGCTCGGGTTGGATCGGCTCAGGTCGGCTCAGTTCGGGTCGGGTCACATCTATGTTCTGTTTCCACAGCTTTTTTGTACCCCTTCTGTGGGCGGGGTCCAGAATCCTACTCGTCTTACCACATGGTGGCAGTAGTGTTCCTCAAGCTATTTACTACAGTACTAGCCACCACTAGAAGAAGAACACAATAAAGACTTTGTATCACAAATTATCAATTCTATCAAAAACCACATAGCTGATATTTTTCAAAAAAATCTAGTGTGATCACAACATATTCATACACGAAATGTATCCTGTTGGAGTTATTTGAAATAAAATTCAATGTTTTATAGACATAAATGTGTCAACCTACGTCCATTATTTTCTACTTTGTATTACATATTATCAATTCTATCAAAAACCACAAAGCTGATATTTTTCAAAAAAATCTAGTGTGATCACAACATATTCATACACGAAATGTATCCTGTTGGAGTTATTTGAAATAAAATTCAATGTTTTATAGACATAAATGTGTCAACCTACGTCCATTATTTTCTACTTTGTATTACATATTATCAATTCTATCAAAAACCACAAAGCTGATATTTTTCAAAAAAATCTAGTGTGATCACAACATATTCATACACGAAATGTATCCTGTTGGAGTTATTTGAAATAAAATTCAATGTTTTATAGACATAAATGTGTCAACCTACGTCCATTATTTTCTACTTTGTATCACATATTATCAATTCTATCAAAAACCACAAAGCTGATATTTTTCAAAAAAATCTAGTGTGATCACAACATATTCATACACGAAATGTATCCTGTTGGAGTTATTTGAAATAAAATTCGAATTTTTATAATTTATTTTCGTTGTGCAAACACAGGTTTTGGAAAAAGTCAAAGCGAAACTACTTTAAATGCAGCACATTTGACCATACGTGACAATATTAAAGCGTGGTTAAGCTCAGGAGCCCTCGTACTATTAAAGTCAGCTATGAAATATATTTTATATCTGTTCATTGAGCTACATTTAAAGACATAAAGCCGCCCGCGCGCCGCGTGTTACTCGTGGCGAAACTACTTTTTAAAATCGTGCAGTTTTGAGCAGTACGTGATTTTATTAAGGACACGTTCAGCTGAAGACCCATCTTTGCTATAAATTTAAAAAATAACAATTGTTTTTACCGTGTTATTCATGTAAAAGTCCTGCCGTGGTAGCTTCCCTCGCTTCCGTAAAAACAGCTCTCGTCTCCTCCTCCCTCCTTCCGGAGCGGGTGAGCTCGCTTCAGTACACCTCTGAAAGCAGCCCGAAAATCTCAGGAAATCTCGCGCGGCTCCGCTCGGAATAGCCGGTGGGAAAGGATGAAAGGGGGTCTCTGCGACGCACATATGACGTAACATCCGACCCGAGCCGACCGGTGGAAAAGGGGCATTAGCCACAATTGGACGGGGCCGCTCGCCTGCCTTCGGTTTGGGTACTGGGATGCGGTGAGCATGATCGAGCAGCGGGTCCTCCTCGAAGCCGAAGGCCTCCTTTAGCATCCGGGAGACCGCAGCCGTTGTAGCCGATGAAGGGTCATCCTCCGGGACACCGATAATCCGGATATTCTGACGTCGGGACCGGGATTCAAAATCGTCACATTTATCCTCCAGCTGTGCCACCGTCTTCGTGAGGCTCTCGACTTTTTTCCGGAGGCTAACGATGTCATCTGTGCAGGTGGAGACGGACTTCTCCACCTCTGCTACCGTTAGCTTTAGCCCCGTGAGGTTCTCCTGCACTGCAGCTAGCCCCGATGATAGCTCATTTTTGAAGGCGGACAGCTCGGCGTTGATCGACGAGAGACTTTCACCCAGAGCGGCTTGGAATTCTGCTTTAATTATAGCAGTAAAGTCCTCTCGGAGAGCCACCAGCAGCTCCTGTTTGAGGCTGCCGACGTCACAAACTGTAGCGGCAGCTGCTGCTTTAGACGGAGGAGGTGACCCAGGATAGCTCGAGGTTCCGACACGAGGAGCAGGCCACAGGTGAGCATCGATCGAACTTACTCCTTTAGCTCCTTTAGCAGGCTTTGGTGGCATTTTGGCGATCGAACAGGAGATATGCGTTGAATGTGTAAGTTGTCTATTGTTTGCGGTCAAAATCGGAAGAAAGTGCCAGGCATTAGTTGGAAAACAGGCCAGTTCCGCAGGAGCGCACCTGAACACAACTTATCCCACCGCCATTCAGCCGGAAGTCCTCGGCATGTTATAAGTCTTTAACTGAATGACATGGTCATTAGCGTGTTGACCAGACGATCATCAGTTCTTTGGGGAACCTCATCAGGGGTTGAGGACCTCAGCAAAACTCTAAGGAAAACAGGAAGTCAGAGCTCTTTTAAGGCTAACTTGACCTAGAAAGACGTAGCTCTTTCTCATTCGGTCTGTTAGGCCAGGAGCCACTGAGAGGAGGCATAAGTTAGATTAAAAATGTCAGAAAGGATAAGAAAGTTAGTTTAAGACGCCAGTTTCATGATACAGCAGATTTAGAACTTTCTTAACTCATTACCAACATTGTTGTATGAATAAACAAACGTCATCAGAGCATAACATATGGGACCTATTAATGATAATAGCTTGATTATTAAATAGGACAAAAACAAAAGTCTCTGGGTGTCTAGATTGTCCTGAGCTCAAGCTAAAATGAATGAGATAAAGTGTTCCTTTTATCTTCACATGCAAGTTCGAGAGGAGAGGAGAAATCCTCCATGTACAACATTTTGAATTAAGCAGAGTATTTGATTTATCTGACATTAAAATGTACTGATGCTCTTACAAATAAAATTATTCATTTGATAACATTTGAATTAACAAAATTAAAAGAAGTCTCTGGATGACTTAATTGCACCTTTGACACAGCAGTGAAACACAGTTTAACTCTCACAGAATAACACAGCTTAAAAGCACACATCATGAAAATGACAAAAGTTATTCTTTTGATCACATCAGCCTAAAATCAAAGATAGAAATAGTCTCTTTTGGTGACTATATTTATCAGATTACAGCTTAATGAATGATTTTGTAGTAAATGTCTTGCTTTACTGAGAGGTCAGTAAAGGTCATCACTGGACAGTTCAAAAACCTTAATTTGACCCTGGGTAGGTCCACTACATCTCCCCCCTTTTGGAAGCCATCGCCAGTCCTTGGGGATGGGGTCCAACACGAAAGGAAACCTTGAACTGTCTTTGATCTTGAAGTAATCCAGCAAGTGGAAAAGAAAAAATCAAAAATTATAATCCCATAAAGTTTTTTGAAATTCCATACTGTTCGGAGGTAATCCCATTGCGAAAAGCTTTTAATCCCTTGGAAAACTGAGTCTGTTAACTCTTGGCAAACAAAGTCTGTGATCCCTTGGAAAGCAAAGTCTTATAATCCACAGCGGTAATTCCACAGCAGTAAATCCACAACGATTAGTTTTGTCGATTGCATCAGCACCAATTGTTTTTATCAGCATGTAGAGGGGATCCCTCGATTGACGCAGAGGAGGCGACCCTTGGATGAAGGTTGAAGACCAAGCGTTGGAGCTGCAGGTCCCCACATCGAAGGTTGTTGGCTGGTTGGTTTCCAGTCAGTGCCACTCTGGTTCTATGTGTCATGCAATTATGTGGTTTTTAAGGTGGGCTTATGATTGGGATTTTACATTAAGCCTTACCTATATGCACCTGGTATGTAAGCTATCATGGTTTAGATCAGCTACAATTACCAATTAAGGGGTGGATCAATTCTGTAAATTTAGATATAGGGATTTGTACCTATAAAATTTTGGAGGGCTTCTGTAACGAAGGCCTCTAATTCCAAACTATTCCTCCATTCATTACTTAGTTTAGGTTAAACTAAAATAAAAATGAAATATAGTTTGATCTAAATGTCTGTTGTCTTTTAGACGAACGACGTAGGATTTGGTATTCCTAATAAATTTTGAAGTCTATGGCGAGACTCATCAAAATGAATAGACAATCTAGAATAGAAACGATCGAATCGGTTCAATTTAGAAATTGTGAGGTCAATGTAGTTTATGGTACCTTGAGTAGCTTTAAACTACATTGACTCTTCGACGATTGAGATTTAACAAAACGAACTGCATGTTGGCATAGTTAAATCCATATCATTCATTAACCAATGTTAATACAAAACCTTTTGGCTGGGAGTGTTCAGAACCAAACAATATCTCAACTAATGACAACAGTAATGACTAAACAACAAGGAAACAACGTTTCACTGCTTCGACACACTCTTGTCGTCAGATTCCAAAGTGCAACACACAAGAAAAACAGGTCTCAACTTTATGACCGAGGTCAAATTAAATCTCGTGGATTTAAACGGTTGTTAAGGTTAGTTTTTGTTGTGGGTTTTAGGCTTAGCGTTTCTAAGTTCAAATTGGACAATGCGACTTATAGGGTGGGAAATACGGTAGTTTAAACCTGATTAGTTTATTTACTAACTTGTGTTTGGACGACCTTATTATCCCATGAAGTCGGTGAGTTTGTGAGATCTTTGTCTTTTGTGGAGTCATTGAACGCCTTGTAAGGTTTGATCTGATTTCGATGTACCCATTTAGCAATTGGCTCTTTGCGGCCTTTGCTGATTTTGATTTCGTAGACGACTGAGGACACTTTGTCTGTTATCAGATGAGGTCCAGTCCACCTGGGCATTAGTTTGCGGGCGAGAGTTCCGGTCTCGGACTCTCCTTTCCCGGTTGCTGGGGCGAACGTATAGTACCAGACTCTGTCTCCCACTTGGAGTTCATTGTGAGAGGCCTTCTGGTCGTAGTACGCCTTACGTCCTTCAGCGGATTTTTCCAGGTTTTTCTGGGCGAAAGCAAAAGTGTTTCTGAGGTGTACATTCAAATCTTTCATGTATTGTTGTGTGGTGTAGGCTGTCGCCATGGCGGCGTCGCCTGGTTGGTACAACAGGTGTAGAGGGAGAGTCATTTGTCGACCGGTCATCATCTCGAAGGGAGAGATGCCAGTTGATGTGTGTGGAGTGGCTCTTATGGCCATGAGGACCAGAGGGAGTTTCACGTCCCAGTCCTTGTGGTTTGCAGCCACGTATTTCTTCAAAATACTCACCACAGTTCTGTTTGCTCTTTCTACTTGGCCTGAAGCCTGTGGGTGGTAGCCGACATGAAAGTTGGCCTTGACGCCTAGCGTCTTCCACAGTTCTTTCATCACTTCACCTGTGAAGTGTGTACCTTGGTCTGAGTTCACCCGAAGGGGAAGTCCAAACCTTGAGAATATATGATTCATTAACAACATAGCAGTGGTTTGTGCTGTGTCGTTAGGAGCTGGTAGGCATTCTACCCATTTGGTGAATGCACAGGTTACCGTGAGAAAATATTTATTTCCTCTAGAGCTCTTAGTGAGTGGTCCAACCCAGTCGATCTGGAGGTCAGACCATGGGAATGCAATGCCTCTGCTTTGCAGTGGTGCTCTGTGAAGTGGTCTGGTTGGCTGAAACTGGCCACAGACCACGCACCCTTCAATGTAGTCCTTGACATCCTTTTTCATTCCAGGCCAATAGGCAATTTGTTTTAATGCCGTCAGCGTGGCTTTATCTCCTTTGTGTCCTGCGGACGGGAGATCATGGGCATGAACTAACATCACCCCCCTTTGGTCATGGGGAACCACGAACACAGGTGAGGACGTTGGTCCATGAGCGAAAGTTAAGATGCCCTTGATTAGTTTTAGCTGTTTGCGCAGCTGATAGAGGACCTTAAGGTCTGGATCGGAATCCAGGTCGTCTTTAGACGGACTATTTTTGTTCGGATCAGTCAGGTACAGTATCATGGAGTTGATAGCAGGATCCGACTTCTGTAGTTGGATGATGTCTGGGTCAGTCAGTGCAGGTCGTACAGAGACTGCGTTGTCAGCAGGTCTGGCTGCGGCCTGGGCACGTGTGACTGCCATAACCCTGACCGTAGGTTGTATTGACAGAGTCTTGATTAACCAGGAGGGGTCGAAGGACCATAGAGGACCTTCGTCGGCTCCTTCTTTGGCTAAGGAATCTGCAATGTCATTGTAATGCTTGTCATCGCCTGGGACTCTAGAATGCCCCGGAACTTTCTTCCAGTAGATCTGTAAGTCATGTGATGTCACCAAGTGATCACACGCTATGAAAAGCTCTTTGTGTTTGACCACTTTTCTGTCGCTTGTTAGGAAACCGTTCTGTTTCCACACAGCGAGGTGACAAGCGAAACTCAAA
>JBBPBX010103575.1:0-11863 GCA_038048925.1 Garcialebias charrua | reverse complement strand
CATAAGATAAAGATTATTAGAATCTGCTCAACTGTTATTACGTTATAAATTATTTGGTTCTAGGATGAAGTCATACAAAAAAAGTCAAAAATTAAAAGTGGCCAAAGTCCTTTGGACAGTTTAAAGTTAAAGAATTCACAGACCATCCATCTACCATCTACCACCCAGCAGCAACTTTACCAGGGAAACTCTGGCAGTTTCAAAGATCACAGTGTGATGTTTTAAATCAACTTTATTTATAAAGCACATTTTAAAAACCACAGGGTCAACCAAAGTGCTGTACAATAACATAAAAGACAAGTTAATTAAAAACTATAAAAAGCATACAAAAATAAATACATATACCAGTCTTACTGCAGGTGTGTTAACATGCCATAAAAGATAAGATCACATGTTAAAAGCCAAGGAATAAATGTGTGTTTTTAAATAAGATTTAAAAAGTTTTGAGGACTGTCAGCAGCAACTGCTCAGCTGATCTGAGATCGGGGAGGGCAGGAAGGTTGAAGCAGCTCAGATAAATATGGTTTTGCAACTTTATCAAGCACCTTGTGCATAACTAAATAATAAAATATGCTTTAATACATCTTTATTGTAAAAATACTAAATTGGAAAATACATGGGTTTAAAGAAGGCAACAAGGTAGGATTATGAATTGGGTTTAAAGATTACAGCTCATGAGGTACTCATTATAGCATGACATCTCTTTCACAACATTCTGTCAAAGCCTTTATTGTGTTCTTCTTCTAGTGGTGGCTAGTACTGTAGTAAATAGCTTGAGGGAACACTACTGCCACCATGTGGTAAGACGAGTAGGATTCTGGACCCCGCCCACAGAAGGGGTACAAAAAAGCTGTGGAAACAGAACATAGATGTGACCCGACCCGAACTGAGCCGATCCAACCCGAGCCGAGCCGAGCGGTGGAAAAGAGGCATTAGACATTTTGGGGCCCCAGGCAAACCTTTGCAAAGGGGCCCTCCCCCAAGTCAGCCTAAATGTACCATTAGGCCCTGCCCTGAAGGTCAAAGATTTTCATGTTCATACTCTAATACTGGGAAGTAAACAATGAAAACAACCAGTTTTTTTCTCTCTACTTTAATAAGGTACAACTATCCTTTGAAGTATTTTTGCAAAACATGTTCCCTTTCAGTTTGGTCTCTCAGTGCAACCTACTTGCTATGGGAATTGCGCCCCCGCGCGATTACCTGAAGGAATAAAATCACGCCTTTTACGGCAGGGGGCGTCACCCCGCTTCAGAGGTACCGCCTTTCAGGTACTTAAGCAACTGACGCCCCTCCATCTTTCTCTTTTTTGCCCTTCACCTCACTGAAACACCTGAACATCGCGGGACTTCTCTGTTGTCGTGTCGCTTGATTGAGGTGAGCTTGCTCCCTACACTGAGCGTACAGAGAAAATTTTCCTGCGTACTGCTGGGCTGGCGAAAGCTAGTCCAGCATTTTTCTACTTACCCAAAGTTTTTCTTCTCTTCCGCAGCTTCGCTCGACGACGCTAACTGCGTCACAACCTTCTGCTAATCTCTAGCAGTCTACTAGCGAAAGCAAGATGACGGAGAAGACGGCTTCGAACAAAAGGAAACTAGGACCAACTTCTACTCTTCTCGTCTCCGGACATGGCTCCCGAGAAGGGAAAGCGGAGGACAAAGAAAAAGAAAAGCAGGATGACGAGTCCTCGCTCGCGCCCATTCCCCAGCGGATGCGGCTACTACCTCTCGGCGACGGACACCCGCGAGGCCTGTCCTGTCTGCCTATGGATCCTGCACGCAAGGAAAGCGCTGGAATCCCCCGACTCCTGCCCCCACTGTCGTCGAATGATGGCCACAGTGAGGAAATGCCGCGCGGACACTTTGGCCAAATCTATGGCAAGGACCGCGGCGATGAAGGTCGCACTTCGCACTAACTTGCCTGCTCCAGAACCGGAGCCTGAAAACGTGGACCTGGAGTGCAGTGGCCGAGTCGGGGAGGACAACGCGTCGGAATCCTCACTTGCCGTCAAGGACTCAACGCCATAAGTGTCCGACATAGACGCCAAATACGGTGACAAGGGAGAAACTTTCATTCCTCCCAGAACCTGACGCAGAACCTTCCGGATCCGGACTTGTCTGTACCTGCCCTGTTCGACCTGTGCCATAGGGCCGCTGATGCCCTGCAAGTCACGTGGCCAGACCCCACGCCTCGCCAACAGACTACGAGGCTGGCGGGAAACTATTTCTATGTGAAGCAACCGACAACGTCACAGAAAATGCCAATTTTTCCAGAATTTCTAATGGAACTCAAACGCTCCTGGGCGGAACCCTGAGCTCCCATCATGCTGCCATTGTCCCGACTCTTGGATGTCACGGGAATGGAAGCTCTGGGTCTTGCCAGCGCACCCCCGATAGAGGAGTCTCTGGTGGCTCACCTGGCCCCCATAGCCACGGGGATGAAACCAGCGCTACCCAGCAGGGCCTGCCGCGCTTCGGAGAAACAACTCGAGAATTGCTACAAGGCCCAAGGCCTCGTGGCTCGCGCAATGAATACATCGAGCATGGTACAGGCCTACCTGGCGGAAATACTACAGGATATCCAGGTAACAAAAGACGAACAAGCCGCAACCGAGGCCATAGAGGAGGCCCGCCGTGCCTCTGACCTCGTGCTCAGCATGATGGGGACAGTAGCTATTTCCCAGGGCAAAGCAATGGCAGAAATAGTTGTTGCCCAGCGCCACATTTGGCTAACACTGTCGGACCTCCCGGAGAACCAGAGGTCCACTTTCCTACAGCACCCGATCGAGTCGAACGGGACTCTTTAGAAGAGCCCTGGAACGTGTCCAGACAAGGCTGTAACAAAGACGCAAACAAGCGGATGCCCTCCGCGAGGGTTTGCCAAGGAAAAACTTTGCCCCACCAAAGGAAAACACGAGTGGTCTCCCACGAAAGAGACCCGCTGGGGACTGTGAGTCTTCTCAGTACCGTCCGAGTGCTGCTTCGACCTCTTCCTATGGAAACCAGTTCCGGACCTGATGAACCAGGATGAACTGATAATTTTACAGGTTCGCCCGCCCACGAGGTACGGGAACCTAACTTTCTGATCCCAGTCTCGGCTCGTAAAAAACACGAGGAGCTGATGACATGTGTGCACGCACCAAATATGACTCGCCTACTGTATATGTAAACGAAACAAACACTGTTTCAGACACGTACAAAAATAAAAGTACCAAAGCACAGACTGCCCTGGTTCTTGACTCGAGTCCCATTTTTATAAAACCCAGACCTCACTGTCAAACTATGAACCACAGCAAGATACACGAGATCCGCCAGAGATGGCCTGATCTTGCGATATCTTCTGTTAGGCTGAGTAGTCTGCTCAAAAAGGCGCGAGAGGGGTCAAAGGTCATCCCTTCAGCGCTGAAACACAAGGAGCAGCAAGTTCATTCTCAATAGTCCAGGTATCAAATCCGCTCATTCTCAATCAGTTGGTGGGGTAGCTTCAGTTTGCTTTGGACTGCTCTGACTGACGAAGCCCTCTGGAGTGAGGGTGAAACGTTTCTACTAAAAAGAAATTGTCCAGATGAACTGATTGAGAATGAGCGGACAAGGAGCAGCAATTCAACATGCCATCCAGGCTCAGCGCGAATGCACAGGCCTGGGAGGCATGTCTACCAAATGATTGGGTCATGACAACAATACGCCACGGGCTCAAGTTGCAGTTCTCAAAGAGACCAGCCCGGTTCTCAGGGATGTTGCAATCTAAGATCAACCCTGCACGCGCACACGTGCTAAGGGAGGAAGTTTCAACGATGCTGCAAAAGGGAGTGATTAGTTTGGTCTCAGGAAGCAAACTATGCTCTGGCCACTACAGCAAGTACTTCCTGGTGCCCAAAAAGGACCGTTCCTTGAGACCGATTCTGAATCTCAGGACTCTCAATAAAAGAATTGAAACTTTCAAGTTCAAGATGCTTACACTGCGGCAAGTTCTCCAGTCTGTGAGACCAGGAGACTACGCATGTACAGTGGATTTGAAAGACGCCTATTTCCATATAGGCGTGTGGAGGAGACACAGAAAGTTCCTCCGTTTTGCATTCGAAGGAAACGCTTATGAATTCAAAGCCTTACCCTTCGGTTTAAAGACTGCTCCGCGTACATTTACTAAATGTCTGGATGCAGCCCTGACCCCTCTTAGGAATCAAGGACTCAGGGTCTTGAATTACCTGGACGACCTACTAATTCTGGCTGGAAGCAGAAGGCAGGCGTTGTCACACTCCCTTAAGGTGATCGCTCACCTGGAATCTCTCGGTTTTGTCATAACCCTACAGAAAAGCGATCTGACTCTGTCACGGGTTACCGTATTTCTGGGTGTACAGGTTGACACTGTCCAATACAGGGCATGGCTCTCGAAGGAAAGAGTTTCCTCCATTCGCCATTGCCTGGGAAGATTTAAGCTGGACCAACGGGTCCCTGTGAAAATGTGCCAATGCCTGTTGGGCCTCTTGGCGGCAACCATTCCTTGTGTGCCACATGCTTTATTGAAAATGCGGGCCATACAGGTATGGTTTAACCAACAAATACCACCCGCTCTGCCTAAACAAGCAGAAAGGGTTAAAATAGACCCAGAGTGTCTAAAGGCCCTGGAACCTTGGAGAGATCTGTCCGTTTTCACGGAAGGGGTCTCACTAGGAAGGGTGTCGTCCTGTGTAGTCATCACGACGGACGCCTCAAAAACAGGATGGGGAGCGATCTGCAGAAACCAGAATGCCCGCAGCCTTTGGAATGAGCAGGAAGCCAAATTACATATTAAATACCTGGAATTTGCTGGCCGTATTCCTGTCATTGAAATATTTCTTCAGTAAAGGTCTGGTTGCCGGGCATCATATCCTGGTAAAATCAGATAACAGGACCAGGTCCTGGTCCCGGGCCCTCCTCGATCTGACACGGAGGATGCTTACATGGTGTGCTCCGAGAATTCTGTCACTTAGGGCGACTCATGTCCCTGGTGATCTGAATTATTGAGCAGATGCCCTTTCAAGAGGGCCTCTTTTGGCGTCGGAATGGAGCCTGAACCCACGGATCGTGGAACAGGTATGGTCACGTTTCGGTAGAGCCTCTGTGGACCGGTTCGCTTGTAGAGCTAGCTCACACTGTGACCTCTACTTCTCCTTGAAGGAGACAGATGCTCAATTGGGGATAGACGCTCTGGCACATGACTGGCCAGCAGGGGTGCTCTACTATGCCTTTCCACCCGTCCCTCTGATCGGGGCGACATTGGAACGGGTGAGACGGGGAGCCCTCTCCTTGATCCTCATAGCTCCCAGATGGCCACAGAAACCGTGGTTCCCGGAGTTGATCTCAATGTTGTCGGGGACACCATGGCAATTGCCTCCTCATAGGGACCTACTGACTCAGGCACGTGGACAGCTTCTACACCCACGTCCAGGGTTGTGGCAACTCTCAGCCTGGCCTCTGAAAGGTACTGGCTGAAAGCCTAAGGCTTTGGTTGCTTTGTCCCGACACAAGCAGCAATAACATTCACAAAGGTATCCCTTGATGTTTGTGTTTTTTGCCTGGGAGATGTATAATGGAAGGGTTTCCCCTTTCCTTGACTGATCTCCAACATCAGGATGGGCTCCACTTGTCAGTCGGGCCGTAAAAAAAACAAAACAACAACAACAAAGAGGAAAACATTGCTCCTCCTGCTCAAAGGGAAACAGGAGTCAATGAGTACTCACGCTACTGGAGCACGCTTAGGCTGTTTCTAGTTAGTGTTATATATATGGTCATGTGAGACATCATGTGGATGTCTCTCACATTTGGCCTTTTTCCTCTTGGCATCTGCTCTCTGCATCCCTTGTAGTAAGAAGCTAAGAGATGCGCGTCCCTTAGGACGGAGGTTCTCACATGCATTTTGCTGAGCATTTCAAGGGCGTGAATTAATTAAGTTCCCATAGCAAGTATGTTGCACCGAGAGACCAAACTGAAAGGGAACTGAAAGTTATGCACCATAACTCATGTTCCCTGAAGGAAGGGAACGAGGTGCAACATAGCTGGCCCTTTTCAATGCTGAAAGCTCGGTGAAGTGCAATTTCTGAGAAAGATGGAGGGGCGTCAGTCGCTTAAGTACCTGAAAGGCGGTACCTCTGACGCGGGGTGACGCCCCCTGCCGTAAAAGGCGTGATTGTATTCCTTCAGGTAATCGCGTGGGGGCGCAATTCCCATAGCAAGTATGTTGCACCTCGTTCCCTTCCTTCAGGGAACATGAGTTATGGTGCATAACTTTCAGTTTTATTATTGCAATAAAAAGCTTTAAATCAAGTCTTACACCAAAATTCAACAACACTGAATAAACACAAACGAATAGAGAGGGTAGATGTGAGCAATACAGTAGAAATATATTTTCCTAAATTAGAAGATTTTCACAACTTTAATTATTTTAACGTTATATTACATATTCTGTAACAGGGAACAGTTGTTAGATCAATGTGAAAAAGTGAGTGTGTGTAGTTGAGATGTGGTACTTTGAGATGAATTCACACACTGGCTCGATATGAACAGCAAGATGTCCAGGCATGAGACACTTTTTACAGAATTACCTTGATTATTCAGCTGGACTTCTGTGAAAGTTGTCTTCTGTCTTGTTTCTGGTCTTTAATGATTTTTAATGTTTAAAGACTGCATCTGATAAAAACAATATGTTAGTGTTGGAGGAAATAAAAGGAAAAATAAGACATTATTACATACATGTGAAGGCTCTCATTTATCCAAGTTTCCATAATTAAGACTGAAAGTTTTGACTTATTTTTAAACCTTAAGACTTACACAGACTGTAAACTAAATGACTCAAATATTGTCACAGATTTTTCCACCTGGATTATTGACCATGCATCAGGGAATGTCACTTTTTATTTATATCAATTTTTACATTTTAAATAACAATTTAATTTAGTAATCCTAGCCTTTTGATTATTTTGTTTTAAACTAACAGTGGCATTTCTGTCCAAAGCAAACCAGTCATTAAAACAAAACAAAAAAAAACGATTACTCTGAAAGCTATAAGTTGTGCTTTGTAATGTATTTAATGGAGGGACTATGGACCAAATAACAAAACAACGATAGTCTGATGAAGTTTTAACAGTCAAATATTTTGTAAAATGGTTGAGAAAAAAAATTTAATAGATAACTGTGGATTATTTTAGATCTATTCTATTCAATGTATAGTCCGTATATTTTAATAATATAATAAATAATATAATTGAATAATATAATAAACAAGCAACTAAAGTAGGTAAAATGTAAAATCCCCTCTATCTCTCCTCATTTTATGTCAGAAGATTTAGGCTGAATATCTTTTAATATTTTGATACAGAAAGAAAACATGAAAATAGTAGTTGTCTCAGCTGATTACTGTCAGGATTTCTTGACCTACAAAATAATTCCTAAAACTCTTACCTCCTCTTCATCTTCGTCACTACCTTGGCGGCATTCACTTCCTGTATCCCAGACAGTTCCCCCACACTTTCCATGGACCGCCTGTCATTATCAGCAGTTGATGAAGTTTTAGACCCATTAAAAAACGTTGTCACTTTCGGTAGTGTAGAAACATACATTTTGGTTTTTTCACGCTTTTTACGTTTTTTCGCTCCGCTTTCGTATCTTCGCATTGGCTTCATCTTTATTCTGTCTCCTCTCTCCGGCTTCTCACTCAAGTAGCATACAACACTTCCTGATTTTTGGGTGATGTCATGATGGAATAGTCTATTTTAGTAGGGGGGTACATAAATTGACCGTTTTTTTGTATTGCGTTTTTAATGATCGTTTTCATCGTATATAATTATTTTTATGTTAAACGTACATTAACAAGCAGGAGCAATGTTAGGGATGTAGGTGACTGGCCAGGGCGGGGCGGGTCCTGGGCCCCTGCTGATTGGGGGGCCCTGCTGATTGGGGGCCCCAGGCAACCGCCTCGTTTGCTTATATGGTACATCTGCGTCTGGTGTGTAGTGCTCTGTGTCAATGCTCCACGCCTGTTTTCATTCCTCGAGGCTTGCTTCATTTATGAAAGCTCACATCTACACTGGACATGGATTGATCAATCAATGTTAAATTTTACTCACCAGCTCTGCAGAACAGCAGCTAGGTTCTGGATCCAACTCGGTTGCGGTTCAGCAGACCTACCCTGCAGCGATGAATCCCACCGTCCAGTCCAGGTTGATGTGCACGTGGATAGTTGAGCTTCAGGAAGCTTCAGGATTATTTGTGAATTTCCTGCCAGTTCCATGAGCTTAACAGTTAGTGTGGATTTGTGTTGCAAAACTATTTGTGAATTTCCTGCCAGTTCCATGAGCTTAACAGTTAGTGTGGATTTGTGTTGCAAAACTAATTATTTGTGAATTTCCTGCCAGTTCCATGAGCTTAACAGTTAGTGTGGATTTGTGTTGCAAAACTTTCCCTCCTTTTCGGTAGAAAGCAGCAGCCAGAAGCACTGTTGGCTTCTGGGTAGTGTAGTTCTTTTGACTGGCCTTACAGTGAAGGCTTATTGAAAGAAAACTGCACAATGGTGGCACCTCACTCACCCAGCACACTCACTCTTTGCCCCACTCCCCTCAGGACGGAGGTTGAGGAGCATCAAGTGTAGAACCACTAGACTGAGGAACAGCTTCTACCCTGAGGCTGTTAGACTCATGAATAAATAAAAATAAAATAAAAAATAAACACTGCAAAATATCACATCATACTGATGCTGATCTGTTTTCTTGTTGCTGTGTTCATCTGTGACCATCTGCTCATACAAACTCATGTTCGTGCTGCTGTGTATTACTAGTTGATGTTTTTCTTAGTTAGTTCTAGATGTTATTACTGTTTTTCTCTTTCATTTGTTGTTGGATGTAACTGGGACCTCGTGTACATAATCTCGTTTTCATCTCATGTACCACATGCGGTGCAAATGACAATAAAGACTCTCTGACTCTGACTCTGACTCTGACCTGTCTGAAGTTTTTTATTTTTTTTTATTTTGATGGACTTTTTGTCCCGTATGTCCCAATCATATGAGTATTATGAATTATCGACGGACTACTGCATACTAAAATCATGGATAATTTAAAACATTTCAGAAATGGGAATTGAGGCTGTAACATTAAATGATTGTTTTTTAAAAATGGCTATAAAAGAGGGTGTTAATGATCAGATCTGTTACATGTTTTTTGGGTACTTTGTCATGTCTGCAGTTGGCAGTATTTAAAAGGAGTAATGAAGATGAGTGGGTTTGTTCTATTCCTTTCCTTAATGCTGGGTGGCTGTATAATTTAAATAAGGGTGTATGAGATGAGTTAATTTGTTTGTGTGGGAAGGATTTGCTTTTATGTAGGTGGTTTATACCACTTTTCTGTGATATGAAAAAAAGCAATATCTAGAAATATTAAGCCACCACAATACTTTGCATTTTGTACAGTTGGTCATGACGCTGGAAGTTTATGTAAGAAGCTAATTAAACTGAATGTTGAAAATGTCTCAGTAAGAAAGAAACACAAGTACCGGTAGCTACATCATCACCAGACAAAGAACAAGAGAGAAATACGTTTTTCTTGGCCATCATCAGGAGCATCTACAAGCTGTTTGTCCTGGAAAAGGTTAATTTAATATAGTCCAGCCATTTTCATTAATCAGTAGCATAAAACGGATTCATAATGGTTCTAATATTCATTAAGTTCGTTTATTCCAGCATGTTTGATAGGAACATAAAGTGAGGGAAACTGTATAGGGAAGATAAGACCACAGCTTATTTTATATGCACATTTTTATAAACTGTATTATTGGTTATGTCTGGTATTTTGTTGACCTCCTCTGTCCACATCTTGTACATTTCAGCACTCTTTGTACCTTGGCAGCCACTCGTGATTTAATCTACTGAATTAAACTTTTGAAATAAAACAAGCTGTTTGTACACATTTTCTATGGACATTTAACACTCAAGGGATTATTTTTGTAACTCCAGATTATGTCAAAGAAGAAGTGTAGTAAATGAGTAAAAAAAAAGAAGCTTTATTCCATATGTGTACAGTTTAAACAACTGAAACTAAGATAATCAGAGATGAGCACTTGCAGTGACCTTGAACTGAATCTAGTCCAGGTATCTGTGTAGCTCTTTCAAAATTAAATCAACTTTATCTTCACAATATGTCAGAGTATGACTAACCAATCCCCATCCATGTGGATGCGTTTTTCTCGGAGAGTGTCTAAGGTTGAGTCAGGTCCACAGGACGGGTTCTTCTTTTTTGCAATGTTTCGTCTTTTATCGGTCTGAGGAGCTGCAAGCAAGCGGCCTTCTCATTGTGGATGAACTAGTTTGCAGATGACATCCAGAACTAGTTGTTCACATGTACAGTAAAAGGAGGACCATCAGCCTAACAACTGATCGTTAGGGCCCTGATGGCCACTTGCTATTCATAGAGGGGTGAGGGATACTTGCAAAAACAGCATTGTAAGAGGGGGACAGTTGAACACAGAGGCCTCTGCTCCTCTTTAAAGATGGACGGATTCTCTTCACAAAGATGGCTTCATGTACTCTTCTCTCATATGAGTGTTCCTCTCTATCAATGACGTGAACATCTTCATCCCTGAATGAGTGACTGCTGGCTTGCAGAATAATGTAAACTGCAGAGTCCTGGCCTGATGATGGTGCTCTTCTGTTCTGGGCCATCTGTGTGGCCTACAGTTGTAAGGCTGATGCGCCTCCTTTTGCATATGAACAACTACAGGTAGTTGTATCTGTTACCAGCAAACTGGTCGATCCACTATGATCAGGTGTTGTTTATAAGACTGAGTTTGCTTGCAGCTCATCAGGCTGAAGAAGTCTTTTGGATCAGAGACAAAACATTTCAACAAAAAGGAATCCGCTCAGAGGGCCCGACTCAGCCTTGCTAGATTTGGATTATTGAGCATGCATCAGAAAACTCTAGACCAGGGGCCTCATGTATCAACCGTGCGTGCGCACAAAATCCTTGCGTGCGTCACTATCCACGCAAAACCCCGTATGTATCAAAACTGAACTGAACGTGAATATGTGCGCATCCAAGTACATTTCCACGCCAGCCCCATGGCAGGCGTACGCACGTTTCTGTGGTTTTTGTTCCTTTGGTGACACTTACAGGTGATTCTGAGAAACTGAAGCCCCACAGTCTGTGGTTGACTTTAAGAGCGGCTTAAGACCTTTCTTTTCAACCGAGCATACTCTACTCCTCATGATTCTACTTTTGATCTTAGCTGACACTGTTGTTGATTTTAATTGTGTTATTATGTGTTTTATTGACATTCACTTCTGTTGCACCTTGTAGCACTTTGAGATGTTCATTAATGAAAAGTGCGTTATAAATTGAATTCATTATTATTATTAGTATTATTATTAACTGTTCATGATGTGAAAATGATTGTTGTTCACACCAGACACACATGATTAACAAGTATTACATCCACATGGACGCAATTAAATAAAGGACGCGCAAAGTTGTGCAAAAAATACATTTAACAGGAACGGATTCAGCCTTACTGGAGGATATAATAAATAGTGTAACACGCAGAGCATTTATTTATAAACAGATATAATTTTCTGATCTAGGATATGGCTTATCAGCCGTTTTCAGGAATAATCCTTTTTCATTTTGGCACTGCTGCGCTCTGGAGCACAACGCAGGAACCGTGCACAACGCGTGCAGAAGCAGCGATCAAACTGTTCCCGAGCTTTCCAGAGGGAGCTGCAGGTCGATCGGGACTGTCCAGTCCACACAAAGCCGATTCATGTCCAATGGAATGGTCTCATCCATATGATTCCAAAGGCTGAGTCATGGTTGCGCTTTGGAGCGCGCGCGCACCCTCGCCGG
>JBBPBX010103574.1:0-11863 GCA_038048925.1 Garcialebias charrua | reverse complement strand
CAAGCAGGATCAATGTTAGGGATGTAGGTGACTGACCGATTGGGATCTCCAGGCAACGGCATCATTTACCTACATGGTAGATCCGAGTCTGTTCTCTGCTCTGCTCCCTCCCCCTCCAACCCTCCCTCCTCTCTGCTCTTTACGGTAGGGAAAAAGGTAAAACAAGCAGCTACGGAGCCAGCATAAGAGCCTGTAAATAAGTTTATTGGTTTTTACTGATAGATAATTAGTTATTAGCGGTACTGCATTTTAAATAAAAATAGCACAAATCCGCTTATGAATTATAAAAGTTAGTCAAACCACAAAAACGCTGACAAAAAGTTTAGGTCCGCTGTAAGCGGATTAGTGCTTTAGCGCTCTCTAGCGGTCTGTGCCCACCTTTGCTCTCTGGTGAACTTGATGTTGTCGACGGAGTTAATGTTTCTGGTGAATGCTTCTACTTCCTTGGTTTGGATTTGGACCCAGGTATCATCCACATATCGGAACCAATGGCTTGACGCTGTTCCTTCATAGGAGTTTAGGGCTTTCTGTTCCACTTCCTCCATGAAGAGGTTGGCAACAATGGGTGACACTGGGGATCCCATGGTACACCCGTGCTTCTGTCTGTAAAAACTGTATTATTAAGTTATTTCAGAACTTGAAATAAGTGGTGGAGAGGCAGATATTCAGCAAGGTGCAAATATGGTCTGGGGTGAAGTTGGTCCTTTTGTCCAAATCCTTGTCTTGTAGAAGTCGTTTTTTGACGGTTTCTACTGCTTCAGAAATGGGTATGCACGTGAAAAGAGAAGTCACATCATAGGAAACAAGAGTTTCTCCCGGGGTTAGCTTCAAATGTTGAACTTTGTTGGCAAAGTCAATGGAGTTCTTTATATGATGAGGTGTATTTCCAATAAGAGGAGCTAAAATACCAGCTAGATGTTTAGCAACATTGTATGTCACTGAGTTCATGTTGCTGACAATGGGCCTCATGCACGAACATGTTCGTATTTTTATCCTAAATTTCTCCTACTTTTGTTCGTACGAACATGCCACGTCAGATTCAACAAACTCTTCTATCCACAGGAAAAGTGTGTAAACGAGCTGCGTAAATTTAATGAATCCCACCTGTTCTATCCACCTGCGCGTGCTCGCGGAGAGGTCATTTACATAATTCCCACCCCTCAAAACACCATATAAGGCCACGTTTCCTGCCTTTTGACAGCAGGAAGTGTCCATTCATTCAAAATCAAGAAGTAAAAAGAACTTCACGCGTTCGGAGATTGAAGTTCTGCTCTCAGTCGCGCTGTGGCGCACCGCTACCCCCCCCACCCCCGCAAGTGTCGGATGGTCAAATATTTTTAATTTTAGTGTAAACAACTGTGTTACATTATAGTTTCACTTATTCAGAAGAGCGCACCGCTACCCCCCCACCCCCCGCAAGTGTCGGATGTGTTTTTGAACAGAAGCATTTTAAAATGTCTCGAAACTACAGTTAACTTCATATTAATATTGTAGTGCATATGTTGTGTCTCCCGTGGGTCGTACAGTATCAGAAATCAAGAATAAATGGTTTGATCTGAAAATGGCTTCAAACAAACGTCTCGCCGCAGCACGGACAGGAGGTGGTCAAGGAATAGTCTGCGTTACCGAGATGGATGGACAATAAATGCCATGCTGCGCAAGACGCGTGCCAACATGTTTTGCAGCACAAATGAGTCATGCGCGCTCCTCCTGGTCATCGCGCAACCACATTCTGCAGGTTATATTTCGAATCAGATATAATAATCTATTGCTCCGATGGTGTTTGGCACAGCAGTCCAGCAATAGCATGAAAATCAGTCTTAATTCGTACTTGTTCTGCGGCGGTGTATGGGAATTTTATGTACCTGGGTGTTAATATGAGGAGGGCTTTGATGACCAAGGGGAGCGCACGACTCACCAAGGGGAGCGCACGACTCAGAAGCCTGCGCGACACACCAGACAAATTAAACTTAAAATTATAATTCTAATTCAAACAGAATAACCTATTGTCAAGAATAATTATGGTGCGTGATTTTTTTAAACCCAAAATATTTTCTAAATAACGAAATATGAAGTTATTAGTGGAGAAATTCCGTCTGGATGACAGCAGACTGACGCTCCTAAAATATACGACAGGTCCGGACCACTCGTAAATTTTGTTCGTATCTGAAAAAAATCTTAGGATACGAAAACATTGTTGAATGCCACAAATGATCCTAAATCACTCGTACGCACAGTTTAAGAACAAATCTGTGCGTACGAACGGTTCGTGCATGAGGGCCAATGGGTCTGAGAGGTGTATCCTCTTTATGTATTTTTGGAAGTCCATAAAGACAGGGAGTGGCTTCCCCCGGGTATAATCTATAATACAAAGATTGAGTGATTATTTTCTCCTTTTCGAGTTTTTACAGGTAATCTGTGATTTTCTTTTTAAAGGTGTTAGTTGGGTCCCTCTTCAGGGGCTCATAGGTGTTCCTGTCGCTCAGTAGGGTAGTTATTTTTTCCTGGTAATCAGATGTGTTGAGGACTACTGTGCATCTTCTTTTGTCCGCTGGTAAAATGGTGATGTTTTGGTCCTGGCTGAGTGATGTTATCGCTTTCCTTTCCTGTGGTGTAAGATTTGAAGGAGCCAGTTTGGCACTGGAGAGGGTAGCTGATATTTTTGTTCGGAGTTGTTCTGCCTCTGTTTCTGTCAAATTGTTGTTCCTAATCGCAGATTCAGTGGCTGATATTTTTGTTCGGAGTTGTTCTGCCTCTGTTTCTGTCAAATTGTTGTTCCTAATCGCAGATTCAGTGGCTGTGTTCCACAACAGGTATTTCTTGTGGTGAGATTGCAAAATTCAGTCCTTTAGCTAACACGTTTTTCTCAGGCTGTGTCAAGGTCCTGTTAGACAAAATTATTTTTTTTTTTTGATTTTACTTTTTTATTTTATTTTAATTGTCCTTGGTGTAAATCATTACATGCGTTTGCTTATCCTCTTGTATACAACGCCACCGACGGTCATCGTATTTACAACGGTGTCCTAATCCACCATTTCTGTGACAGACTCAATTCCCTTTAGAGAAACCTTCAACTTGCCTCCATCTAGTAGAACCACCCCCTTGACCTTCTCTCCAGTCATAGTCTCCAGCTCAGTCTCCTGGCCAATTGTGAACTCATTGACCAGAACCTTTGAGCCAGTAGTGATGGTAATCTTGAAGTGGTCACCAGTCTCTTCAATTTCAGAGATGCTCTTGATGTCTTTTCCTTTCTGGATGAGGTCATCAGAAAGTCCAATGGCCTTCATGAAAGGCTCAAAGTTCTCCTGGGACTCCAGCTGGTATTTTCCAGAGAAAGACATGATGGCAGACAATGAAGACCTGTGTCAAGGTCCTGTTAGACAAATTTCTAACCCACAGTTCCTGAGTATTTGTGATGGTGGCAACCTCCTTATCTTGACTGATGTTTTGTGATGAGAGGAATGTTCTCTGTTGTAATCTTAGAAACCTACTTTTTTGGCGTTCCTTGCTTTTTTGATGTTGTGATAGTTGAGCCCTTTCAACAAAACAAGATACTTCTTCCAACAGAGGTAGTGGTAGCAGAGTAGACAGTTTCTGGAAGGTCTGATCCATTTTGAGTGAGAGAGCTTCAATGGTGAAGTGGATATTTCTTATTCTCTCACAGAGCAGCTTGTTTTGAGCTTTAAGGAGGATTCCTTCAGCTCTATGTCCTTTGATTGTGGAGATGAGTTTTAAACTGCTGGGGGTGAGTTTTTCTTGTCTGCATCTCAGACTGAAACAAAGATGGTTCATGTAGTCTGCAAACTTCCTTGCCATCTTCTCAAACTCCGCACTGCTCCTAGGGTATCCTTCCCAAAATGCTTAGCAATATGCTAGTGAAGATTCTCAATCTTCCAGGACATGATAAAATCAGAACAAGCGCTCAATACAAAAACAACTGGACTTTATTTGTTGCAGAAAACAAATCCAAACCAAGGATGTAGAAGCATTCACCAGACACATTAACTCGGTCGACAACAACATCAAGTTCACCAGAGAGGATGCAAACGATAACAAGCTGCCTTTTTTGGACTGTTTGGTTTACATGGAACGAGAGGACAGCCTCAACATTGAAGTTTACAGAAAACCAACCCACACGAACAAGCTGCCTTTTTTGGACTGTTTGGTTCACATGGAACGAGAGGACAGCCTCAACATTGAAGTTTACAGAAAACCAACCCACACGGACCAGTATCTTCTGTTTGACTCTCACCATCCACTGGAACACAAACTTTCTGTCATCAGAACTTTACAGCATCGGGCCCAACACATCCCCACAAAGACAGAAGGGAAGGAAAAGGAACAGAAACACATCAAAAAATCTCTCCAAACATGTGGATATCCTAACTGGGCTTTTGTCAAGTCAGCGAGGAAGTCGACAAAACACAATAATGATCAGAAAAAGGACAACAGACGAAAAAACATTGTCATCCCTTATGTTGCTGGACTATCAGAGAATTTCAGAAGGATTTTCAACAAACACAACATCCCAGTACATTTCAAACCCAGCAGGACTCTCAGACAGAGGCTGGTGCACCCTAAGGACAAAACACCTACACACAAACAGAGTGGTGTAGTTTATGCAGTCCAGTGCAGTGAGGACTGTCCAGACCTCTACATTGGAGAAACTAAACAGCCACTTCACAGACGAATGTCCCAACACAGGAGAGCCCTCCTCTGGACAAAACTCAGCTGTTCACCTCCACCTCACGGACAAGGGACACTCATTTGAGGACCAGAATGTGCACATTTTGGACAGAGAACACAGATGGTTTGAGAGGGGGGTGAAAGAAGCTGTGTATGTTAAAAGGGAAAAGCCTTCTCTTAACCGAGGGGGGAGCCTCAGGTTTCAATTTTCAAAGACATATAATGCAGCTTCACGGCGCACATTTTGAGTGAAACCGCTCCTTTCTCTCTGCGTCTTTGCTTATCGTTGACACAACACCACTGGCCCCCCTCTTTGACTCCGATGGTTTTTGAACTCACCTTTCAGAGTGGATCTTTTTCGCTGACCCCCCGTTGATAATGTAAATATCTCCTGCTGATCTTTTGTTTAAACACATGCGTGCAGCAAGCATGCGCGGATAGTCAGGGCAGGTGGACATTTCACGTGTCACATGTCACAATATGTGCTATACTGTATAATTACAGTTTAACAATAATAAACAGTATTTATGTTGGCGTGGGAGATATATAGTAATCTGAGCTATCTATCTGGACTCGTTACATTATTTAAACAATGCGTAACGTGCTGTGAAAATGAAGACACCAGGTTTATTTATTTATTTATTCAGCACCACAAACTGTACGTCACACAAACACTGAGAATTAAACTGAACACTATTAAAACACGTTAATTGAACTGTAACTACGTTAATGAACTGGACTCTTGCTGTGTTTTCATCTGGACCCCATCAGAACCGGTCCGCCTGTTGGAACGACAGCTTCTCCACCTGGCAGAAAAAAAAGAAAAGAAAAAAAAAACTCTGTTGTTGTGTGATCAAAGTAAACACAAGCAAACATTATATTAAGAACGTTGATTTACCTGCTGTAAGTCATGTTTATCACGGACTAAAGTCCGACATCATCCTCATCGTCACTTGGTTCTGGTCCACAGTCCACTCAGCAACTGGTGTGCAGCTTGTTAGATGAAGAGAGTCCCACTTGGCGTTAAATCTGTCGACTCTTATCCAAAATTTCAGCTTCAACTTGTTGTTAAGTTGTTGTTAGCTTAAAGTTTAGCCCAGAAGAACGCAGCAGTCTGCCAGCAGAGTGAGGCAGCACGCATGCGCAGTGGGTGAAGGTTCAGCAGCACGCATGCGCAGTGGGTGAAGGTTCAAAAATTCACAGCGCCAACTAATGACCCGGCATGGTAACTACAGTGGATTCATGAGGGGAGGAGGGGGGCATGAGGGAGGGGGGAGATTCGAGCGGATCTGTGTCAATGCAAAACTTTTCATCTAATTAACATACCCAAAACCTCCGTTTCCCCCCACAATGTCCCTGTAAACAGGGCCTAAGGCCCAGTTTACACGGCGCGTATTTTGAGTGTAACCTCTACTTTCTCTTTGCGTCTTTGCTTATCGCCTACACGACGCTGCTGGCCCCCCTCTTTGCATCCGATACTTTTCTGATCCTGCTCTCAAGGTGGAAGTTTTTCGCTGACCCCCCGTTGATAATGTAAACATCTCCCGCGGAGCTTTTGTTTGAACACATGCACGCAGCACGCACGCGCAGACAGCCGGCATTTTAACAATGGCGGTGGACTGGACAGTGGACACACGCACCACTTTCTGAACTATAGCTGATGGAATATATTTTGATTCTCATATTTAATTATTCTACACCTTACCTGCATCTGTGTTGGAAGAGAGCCAGCTGCCTGGATCCAGTTGTCTGTTAACGAGGCAGTCGGACATTTCACGTGTCACGCTGCACTATAACATACTAAATGTGCTATATATTAACAGTTTAACAATAATAAACAGTATTTATGTTAGCGTGGGAGATATTTAAATTTATCTGAGCTAAATGAAGCTATCTGGACTCGTTACGTCATGCCTAACATGCTGCTGAAAATGAAGACACCAGGTTGATTTTTAATTTATTTGTTTATTCAACACCACAAACTCATGTCACAAACACTGAGAATTAAATTGAACACTTTTAAAAACACGTTAACCGAACTTTAATGAACTGGACTCTGTTGTTTTCATCCTGGTGGAAACTGGACCCACATCCGAACCGCCGGTCCGCTTCGTGGAACAGCTTCGACCTCGCAGGAAAAAAATAAAAATAAAACCTCAGTTGGTTGTTCTGTGATCGAACTAAACACAAGGAAACATTATTAAGAACATTGTTTACCTTGTAGCGCTGCTGGAAATCAGCTGATTCTCACGGACTAAAGTCAGACATGTTGACGCGGTTCCGGTCCAGTCAGCAACTGGTGTGCAGCTTGTTAGATGAAGCGGTCCCACTTGGTGTCAAATCTGTTGACTCTTATCCAAATTCCAGCTTTAACTTGTTGTTAACTTGTTGACAACAACTTGTAGTAGCTGAACTTTTAGCCAGAGAGGAAAACAGACGAGGCAGGCTGCCTCGGCTGCTCTGTTTACCTCAGGCAGCACGCATGCGCAGTAGTGAAGGTTCCAAAAATCACAGCGCCATCTAATGGCCCAGCATGGTAACTACAGTGAAATCATGAGGACGGGGGGTGGAGGGGGAGAGAGTCGTATCCACAGAATTCGACCGTGTCAACGCAAAACTTTTCACCTAATTAACATACCCAAAACATCCGTTTCCCCCACACAGTGTCCGTGTAAACAGGGCCTAAATCTGATTCCAAGACAGTTCACCCCTGTTGAGAACAGAGTAGCTGCTTCTGTGAATGAGAGTAACAAAGACCTTAACAAACCCCCTACTGTTAAGCTGTGATGTGTTGTTTTGTCAATTTAAATAGGATGGGTATGTTATCTCAGGTATGTGTGGGCGTTATTTCAGCTTCCAATTTACAGATGTTGGTGCGTGGCATGTCAGCCTGTATAAAACTTCTCTGTCTCACAGCTGCTACTCTGAATTGAAAAAGCCCTTTGGATAAAGGGTGAAATGTTTTCTGCAACAAATAAAGTCCAGTTGTTTTTGTATTGAGCGCTTGTTCTGATTTTATCATGTCCTGGACGACTGAGAATCTTCACCAGCATATCCTTCTACCAATATAGGCAATGTCCCTCCTCTGAAATTTTAGACATGAGGCTTAAAAGAAATATGCGAATCGACCAAGATAACCAAGTATTCTTAAAAATCTACAAACTCAATATGCACACCATTCGTAGATAAAATGGAAGGAAGGACTGCTGTTACAGAGTTCCTGTTTAAAACAATATCCCTTTGGTTTTATCAGCATTTAGAACAAGTTTCAGACTAAACAAATCTGACTAGATGATGTCAAATGCAGACTGTAAAAGCTGGAAAACCTTAGCAACTATTTTAGCTCGACTATAAACAACTTTGTCGTCGGCATAGAAATATAAGGAGGAGACTGAGGAGTCTCCAGGCTCGAACCAGCAGACTAAATGACAGCTCTGTTCATCAGGCAGTCAGGATGCTAAACTCTCTGCCTGCTCTGCCCTCCCTCCCACTTGTACTGCATTAACACTAAAAACTTTCACACACCACCACACAACACAAAGATTTTAACACTGGACTCTGTGTCATCAAAACGGGTTATTCACTCAACTCACGGTCATGTGCTCATTCAGTTTGCACTACTTCTTATATTTGCACTAATGTTTGTATTACATTACTGCCTATAGTCATACTACTGTTTACATTCACTGTTTACATTCATTACTACTGTTTACATTTATTACTACTGTTTACATTTACACTACTTTTTATATCTACACTACTGCTGATATATATTTTTACTAGCCTTATTGCATATGCCACTTTACCTCTATACCAATATCAACTACCTCATACATATACTGTGTACATAAACTTCATATGCTGCTTTGTCACTCTATTACAAATGTCAATGCCAGAACTTTCATTTTATTTTATAGATATACTTTTTACACTTTTATACTACTATGCAAAAAACTCAGGACAGTATTACACTTTTGTTATTTCATTTTATGCTTATGTTTATTAAATGTTTAGTGTTTTAGTGTTGGTGTAACTTTTCATACTTTCATACTACTACTATGCAAAAACTACTATGCAAAAACTCAGGACAGTATTACACTTTTATTATTTCATTTTATGCTTATGTTTATTAAATGTTTTAGTGTTTTAGTGTTTAACTGTTGCACCGAGGGACAGAGAGAAATGCAATTTCAATCCTGTGTATATCTTGTACATATTGAAGTTTTGACAATAAAGTTTACTTTGACTTTGCCTTTGATAAGGATGCATCAGGAATGATCTGACCTACATTACTTATGTAGATTGTGAAAAGAGTGGGTCCTAAAACTGAACCTTGTGGTACACCGTTGTTGTTTTTTTTGTTTTTTTCAAAAATCTTTTTATTGTTTTTTATATTTCAAAAAAGACATACAGACAAGTAACTCACAAATGCACAAAACATTAGACCAAACCCAACGAAAACACAAAAAACAACTAAACACATTCAAGGTAACAAATATTATTCGATTACAGTGAGACAAAAATACATTCAATTTGTTATCCCAGAGATAGATGACAAGATTTTGTCGATGAGATTTATTCACTGTCCCCATGTTAAACGTAAAGTGAAGCCCTTGTTCTCCTTAGAGCTAGACATCCAGTCCTTAGTGATTCAGTTTCATACACTTTTCAATCAAGTGAATACATTTGGACTTAATATAAAGCTAACATACTCAATGCTACTATAAGAGTGAAAGCATAGACTAGCTTAATTTTACCATCAGTCATTCCTCATAAGTATTCGTATTTTCCAAAAAAATCAAAAATTTATCCCATATTTTTTTAAACACATCATATTTACCCTTAATCATAAATGTAAGTTTCTCCAAGGCAAGAGAGCTTGATAATGTAGACATCCAAGTTTTTATTTGAGGCCTAACTATAGATTTCCAGGCTCTGGCTATACTATATTTGGCCTGGACCAGACAATACATTATGGATTTTTGATCACTCTTATTTAATTGGATTTGAGTAGGGAAGATTCCTAGGATACACAACCTTGGACACGGATCAATTTTAGTACCGATAATGAGTGAAATTTTGTCCAAAACCTCCTTCCAGAATTTCTGAATCTCTGGACATTCCCAAAGACAATGAGTCAAAGTGCCTTTATCCCCACATTTGGCACATGTGTCAGGATTGTTGGGATTAAATTTATTTAGTAGTGTTGGAGAAATATATGTTCTCATCAGCCATTTGTATTGGATTAATTTAAATTGAGTATTAATAGATTGCGTCTGTGCTTTCAAACAGGCCCTCTGCCATTCCTCTACTGATATATTACATTTCAAGTCCTCACACCATGCAATTCTTTTGTCTTCTGAGGAGGTCTGAGAGCTGTCCTTGATACTGTTATAAAAGCAAGATATTAGACCTTTCCTTAACTGACTGTTTGTTGCTAACTCTTCTATAGAAGTAAGAGTAGGTAATGCTATCGATTTTTGAGTACTTAAGATGAAATTTCTAACTTGCATGAACTTAAAAAAATGTTTATTTGAAATGTTGAATTTCTGTTTCAAATCTTCAAAGCCGACCATAATCCCTTTATCAAATAAATCAGCGATTTTGCGTAAACCCTTCGAATACCATGTTTTAAAACCCATATCTTTCCTACCTGGTTCAAATGACATATTGCCCCAGATCGGAGAAAACTGGGATAATATTGGTGTTTCATTTGGTGGTACACCGTTGTTAATACTGTAGTTAGTTAGGTGGAAGAAGTACCATTATGTTGAACACATTGCCTCCGATCTGAGAGATCATTAGAGAGCCAACCAATGGTGTGATCTGAGAAATCAATCTCTGAGAGGTTATGTTATAAGATGTCATGATCCACAGTGCCAAAAGCTTCAGATAGGTCTAAGAAAAGTGCAGCACAATAATCCTTAGCATCCAGTGCTTCAACGACATTGTTAAAAACTTTCAGCGAAGCAGTCATGGTGTGTGTGTGTGTGTGTGTGTAGTTTCCTGAAACCTGATAGATGGGGAGGTAAGATGTTAAACATCCAAATACTTCTTGCTTTGAGTGTTTATCATTTTTCTAAAACATTAGCAAGAATACAGAATTTAGAGATTGGTAAATAGTTTTTCAATATGGTGGGGTCTCCTCGCTTCAGTAAAGGTAGTAAGCTGTTTTTCAAGCGTTTGAAAATATATTTTGGCTTATGGATAAATTAAAGATGTGAGACACCAGTTCTGCAATGATGTGTGCGGCCAGCCTTAAGAAATAAGGAGGAAGGTCAGGGCCTGCAGATTTTTTTAGACCTTTTAACAATTTGTTAACCTCACTAACAGACTCACAGTCTGCTCTTTGAATTGAGAAAGCTCCTCGAATGAAGAGCGAAACGTCTTCTGCTACAAATAAAGTCCAGTTGTTTCTGTACTGAACGCCTTTTTTTGATTTGATCATGTCCTGGATGACTGAGAATCTTCACCAGCATACTCACTAACAGTGAACAGTGAAATGGAAAGGTGGTTTACTTAAGATTGGCGTAGGAGAGATTTGATTTATAGAAGTTTGGCTTAAAGGAGACGTGGCTGGTTTTCCATTAGTAGCTGTGGCAAACAAGGAACTCAGCAACAAAATATCTGTTGAAACAGTTTAGGATCTCATGCTTATTTGATATGGGAACAGAGCTAACCAGTAATTGTGGTGACAGATCAGATGAATTGGAGCTGCCAGAAAGTGACTTGATGGTTTTCCAGAATCTTTTAGGGTCATTTAGATCTTTGGAAGTCTGAGATAAGAAGTAATTACGTTTTGTGGCTTTGATAGAAGTTGTACAATGATTCTGCTACTGTCGAAAATACAACATAGATGTGGTCTCTTCAAAAAGTAGAAGTGTTATTCTTGTTTCCACTTCTGGGTCTCCCAGCCCTCTTGACACTGTTGCTGTACTGTCTCATGCCAATGTTCAAACCACAGTTTTCATGCATCACCTGCAGCCTTTGGTTTCATGCATTTCTCAGTTGGCATATTTGTGCAGCAGTGCCTCCAGCTGGACCCCTCAATGTTCTGCTCCTGCGAGGCAAACCTTGAGTTAATCACAGCTCCATGGATCTGGGGCCTGTGCTCAGTTTTCATACTGAAAATTGATTTAGGGACAAAATGAGGAACATCCGTGCGTACAGAAATATT
>JBBPBX010103573.1:0-11863 GCA_038048925.1 Garcialebias charrua | reverse complement strand
CTTCTGTTTTAAATTTAGTTGCTGTTTTGATACATTTAGCTGCTGTTTTGATACGTTAGGTGTTGTTTTGATACATTAAGTATTTAGCTACTGTTTTGATATATTTAGCTGCTTTTTTAGCCTGGTTAAAACCAGACCCTTGTCCTTCACTTCGCTTTGTACTAGGGTCTGGGACTTGTCCCATAGACAACGATTTCTCCGGCAGATTTTTGAATGGACCAATCAGAGAACGGAAGGCGGAGTTTTGTTAGTTTAGCCTGGCGAGGTCCAGGCTATTCAGATAAATTGCTCAGAAACCACTTGGTGGATATTTTTACCACTAGATACCACTAGATGGTCTAGTGGCAGGGCTTTTGACTACGGATCTGAAGGTCGCGGGTTCGCGCCCCGGCCACTACCCAGCTTGGGGTGTCTATGAGTGCACACCTATTTCTCCAGCTCCCCGGCGCTTTCGGGCTGCTCACTGCACCACCTGGTAGGTGGTTGGGTTAAATGCAGAGACGAATTTCGTCTGTGTATGGGAACATACGCAGATGACAGGAAAAGACATTATTATTATTATTATTATTTTTTTCTGCCACCAGTGTGTAATTATATGGCTCTAATTTACTGACTGTTGGCCTAGATGAAACATTTGAGATAAAATTCGATTTTTTATCATTTATTTTCGTAGCGCACCCGAGGCTGTTTGGAAAATGTCAAACCGAAACTATTTAAATCCAGCAGATTTGACCATTTCGTGAATTGATTTAGGAACTGTTAAGCTCAGGAACACTTCTGATATAACGTCAGCTAAGAAATATATTTTTTCTCAGCAGAGAAATAATAGTTTTTTACCTTGTTTTCTTGAAAATTCCTTCGTGGCGGCAGCCATTTTGACTGACGACGTCAGTCGACGTCGTTCAAAACTCCGCCTTCTGCTCTCTGATTGGTCCGGTCAAAAATCTACCGGAGAAATCGTTGTCTATGGGAGAAATGCCAGACCCTAGTACAAAGCGAAGTGAAGGACAAGGGTCTGGTTTTAACCAGGCTACTGCTTTTTTAATACATTTAGCTTTTAGCTGCTGTTTGACACATTTAGCTTTAAGCTGCTGCTTTAATAACATTTAGCTGCTGTTTTGATACATTTAGCTCCTGTTTTAATACATTTAGCTGCTGTTTGAAATGTTTAGCTGCTGTTTTATACATGTAGCTTTTAGCTGCTGTTTTAATACATTTAGCTTTTAGCTGCTGTTGACATATTTAGCTTTAAGCTGCTGCTTTAATAACATTTAGCTGCTGTTTTGATATATTTAGCTTTTAGTTGCTGTTTGAAACATTTAGCTGCTGTTTTGATACATTTAGCTTTTAGCTGCTGCTTTAACAACATTTAGCTGCTGTTTGATACATCTAGCTTTTAGCTGCTGTTTTAATACATTTAGCTTTTAGCTGCTGTTTGACATATTTAGCTTTAAGCTGCTGCTTTAATAACATTTAGCTGCTGTTTTGATATATTTAGCTTTTAGTTGCTGTTTGAAACATTTAGCTGCTGTTTTGATACATTTAGCTTTTAGCTGCTGCTTTAAGATCATTTAGCTGCTGTTTGATACATCTAGCTTTTAGCTGCTGTTTGATACAAAGTACATTTAGCAGCTGATTTCATATCATTTAGCTGCTATTTTGAAACATCTAGCTTTCAGCTGCTTTTTTGATACATCTAGCTTTTAGCTGCTGTTTGATACATTTAGCTGCTGTTTGATACAACTAGCTTTAAGCTGCTGTTTGGTACATTTAGCTGCTGATTTAATATCATTTAGCTGCTATTTTGAGACATCTAGCTTTCAGCTGCTTTTTTGATACATTTAGCTGCTGTTTGATACATTTAGCTGCTGTTTGATACATCTAGCTGCTGTTTGATACATTTAGCTGCTGTTTGATACATTTAGCTGCTGTTTGATACATTTAGCTGCTGTTTGATACATTTAGCTGCTGTTTGATACATTTAGCTGCTGTTTGATACATTTAGCTGCTGTTTGATACATTTAGCTGCTGTTTGATACATTTAGCTGCTGTTTGATACATCTAGCTGCTGTTTGATACATTTAGCTGCTGTTTGATACATCTAGCTGCTGTTTGATACATTTAGCTGCTGTTTGATACATTTAGCTGCTGTTTGATACATTTAGCTGCTGTTTGATACATTTAGCTGCTGTTTGATACATCTAGCTGCTGTTTGATACATTTAGCTGCTGTTTGATACATCTAGCTGCTGTTTGATACATTTAGCTGCTGTTTGATACATTTAGCTGCTGTTTGATACATTTAGCTGCTGTTTGATACATTTAGCTGCTGTTTGATACATTTAGCTGCTGTTTGATACATTTAGCTGCTGTTTGATACATCTAGCTGCTGTTTGATACATTTAGCTGCTGTTTGATACATTTAGCTGCTGTTTGATACATCTAGCTGCTGTTTGATACATCTAGCTGCTGTTTGATACATTTAGCTGCTGTTTGATACATCTAGCTGCTGTTTGATACATCTAGCTGCTGTTTGATACATCTAGCTGCTGTTTGATACATTTAGCTGCTGTTTGATACATCTAGCTGCTGTTTGATACATCTAGCTGCTGTTTGATACATTTAGCTGCTGTTTGATACATCTAGCTGCTGTTTGATACATCTAGCTGCTGTTTGATACATTTAGCTGCTGTTTGATACATTTAGCTGCTGTTTGATACATTTAGCTGCTGTTTGATACATCTAGCTGCTGTTTGATACATTTAGCTGCTGTTTGATACATTTAGCTGCTGACGCCCAGAAACGTTTAGATTTTAGCCACAAACAAATGAACGATGATTGTTAGGAGTGCGGTTATTCTCATCAGATTCTGTGTTTTAGTTTATGAAATGAACAAATTCGATCCAGCCCTTCGGCTCGTTTAGCTCATTCTTGTTTTTCTGTGGCTGCAGATTCGTCGTGCGGTGAAACGGGCAAAGGCCCGCCGGTCCAGATGCACAGCCTCCGAGAGTTCGAGCAGGTAAGAAAGCTGAAGCTCCGAGGCGTCTCACAGTGTCAACGTCTCGGCTGATGTTTGCTTTCGGCTGCAAGTCGGAGCTGCCCGGGCTTGTTGCTACTAATTGCTACTTTAGGCGTGTTTGGGACGAGGATGTGGCAACGAGGCACGAGCCGAAGCGTTCACCTCTGCAGAGAGGCGCTCCTGCGTCTGTTTTATCGCCGTGGTAACAGAGGCTGACCTGAGCACCAGCTCAGAGCAAAAACAATCTGCTCTGTTCTGGATCAGAACCAGAACCAGCGCTGATGACATCACAACACTGATGACATCACAACACTGATGACATCACAACACGGATGACATCACAACACGGATGACATCACAACACGGATGACATCACAACACGGATGACATCACAACACGGATGACATCACAACACTGATGACATCACAACACTGATGACATCACAACACGGATGACATCACAACACGGATGACATCACAACACTGATGACATCACAACACTGATGACATCACAACACGGATGACATCACAACACGGATGACATCACAACACTGATGACATCACAACACTGATGACATCACAACACGGATGACATCACAACACGGATGACATCACAACACTGATGACATCACAACACTGATGACATCACAACACGGATGACATCACAACACGGATGACATCACAACACTGATGACATCACAACACTGATGACATCACAACACTGATGACATCACAACACTGATGACATCACAACACGGATGACATCACAACACGGATGACATCACAACACTGATGACATCACAACACGGATGACATCATAGTTCTGCTGGTTCTGTAGCTTTTTTAATGAAACTCCTGATTGGGCGTCTTGTCACGAGCCGCCTGAAAACTTCTTGAAAACTTCTGACTGTTTTATCAAAATCCACTCTGTGGGTCAGGAGATATTTTGCTAACAGACCAACAAATGAACGCAGTCAGAACCGTTCATTATGAGTTTCTTTGGACCGGGTCCAGTGGACCTGGACTGAAGGTTCTGCCGGGACGTTCCGTCTTCATGGAGACGTTTAACAGAGCAGCGAGCTTTTCTCTGCTGTGTTTGCACGGGACCAGTAATGGGTTCTGGGAGTCCTGCCCGGTGCGTTCGGGTCTGATGGGACTGTGTGTGTGTGTGTGTGTGTGTGTGTGTGTGTGTGTGTGTGTGTGTGTGTGTGTGTGTGGGGTTGCTGGTTCTGATCACATGGAACAGATCTGGAAAGAGAAGACATGATGTTCATGACTCTCGGTTGCCACCACGCTGAACTTTAGCTCCGTGTTTGCGAAGAATTTAAGCTGCGGCGGCCATCTTGGATCAGGGTAAACGTTGATGTAATTGTAACTCTCTGGGAGTTATGATAAATCTGCGCCGTGGTGCAGGAGATATTTTACTAACAGACAAACACGTCTGGACTTGTTGGTTCTGTCCTCGCCTGATTTCTGTCGTCACTCCGTTTAACCGACGATCTGGAACTCGTCACGATGAGCTCGTTAAAGCTCGTTAGGCCCCGCCCTCCGCTGTGACTTCACGTCGGCTTCGGCTCCTTAAAAAGCCGGACTTATTGGATCCAGGTTAACTCTCGAGCTCGTCTTCGGCTCTTTTCTGCACACGTGCGTCCGTTTAAAGCCTCGGCTGCTCAGAAGGGAACGTGACCCTTCCAGAGCGATCAGAGCTGTCAAACATCGCCGCCGCTTTTCACACCGACTAAAAAAAGAAAAGCCAAACGGCCAATCGGACGCTGCGAGGGGTCGTTAGGAGCTGCGAGCAGAAATTGGAAGCACATGTCCGCCTGAGAGCGTGACACCCAACTGACCGCGGAAACGCTCGGGTTGATGGAAGGAAGGAGGCGGGCCGCGCTTCAGAGCGCCGGACAAATTAGGGTTCGCTAATCTGCTCTAAACGTCTGTCAGAGACGGATCAGCACGAGCAGAGTGGCAGTAATGGACCAGACCAAGCAGAACCAGACCGAGCAGAACCAGACCGAGCAGAACCAGACCGAGCAGAACCAGACCGAGCAGAACCAGACCGAGCAGAACCAGACCGAGCAGAACCAGACCGAGCAGAACCAGACCGAGCAGAACCAGACCGAGCAGAACCAGACCGAGCAGAACCAGACCGAGCAGAACCAGACCGAGCAGAACCAGACCGAGCAGAACCAGACCGAGCAGAACCAGACCGAGCAGAACCAGACCGAGCAGAACCAGACCGAGCAGAACCAGACCGAGCAGAACCAGACCGAGCAGAACCAGACCGAGCAGAACCAGACCGAGCAGAACCAGACCGAGCAGAACCAGACCGAGCAGAACCAGACCGAGCAGAACCAGACCGAGCAGAACCAGACCGAGCAGAACCAGACCGAGCAGAACCAGACCGAGCAGAACCAGACCGAGCAGAACCAGACCGAGCAGAACCAGACCGAGCAGAACCAGACCGAGCAGAACCAGACCGAGCAGAACCAGACCGAGCAGAACCAGACCGAGCAGAACCAGACCGAGCAGAACCAGACCGAGCAGAACCAGACCGAGCAGAACCAGACCGAGCAGAACCAGACCGAGCAGAACCAGACCGAGCAGAACCAGACCGAGCAGAACCAGACCGAGCAGAACCAGACCGAGCAGAACCAGACCGAGCAGAACCAGACCGAGCAGAACCAGACCGAGCAGAACCAGACCGAGCAGAACCAGACCGAGCAGAACCAGACCGAGCAGAACCAGACCGAGCAGAACCAGACCGAGCAGAACCAGACCGAGCAGAACCAGACCGAGCAGAACCAGACCGAGCAGAACCAGACCGAGCAGAACCAGACCGAGCAGAACCAGACCGAGCAGAACCAGACCGAGCAGAACCAGACCGAGCAGAACCAGACCGAGCAGAACCAGACCGAGCAGAACCAGACCGAGCAGAACCAGACCGAGCAGAACCAGACCGAGCAGAACCAGACCGAGCAGAACCAGACCGAGCAGAACCAGACCGAGCAGAACCAGACCGAGCAGAACCAGACCGAGCAGAACCAGACCGAGCAGAACCAGACCGAGCAGAACCAGACCGGGCAGAACCAGACCGAGCAGAACCAGACCGAGCAGAACCAGACCGAGCAGAACCAGACCGGGCAGAACCAGACCGGGCAGAACCAGACCGAGCAGAACCAACGGGCCGGCCCGCAGCCGACACCAGGTCCGACTAAAGCGGAACACCGTGTCTTTCCCTGGTGTTTGAATCCGGGTCAGGAGGTGGCGGGGGTGCATCTGGAGCCGGGTTCTTCTTTCTGGAGGTGTGTCACGGCCGGCAGCCAATCAGCACGCAGGAGCAGGTGATGGAGTCAGGACCAATCAGGAAGAGGAACACGACGGTCAGACGACTGCTCGCCAGGTTTCTTCGCCTAGAAGACGTCAGCCTGCAGCGATCGAAACAAACGTTCGCTTCGCCACACGCTGGCGTTTGACATGCTGTGTTGGCTGCAGTGCATTGTGGGTAAACGTCTCCACTCTTAACAGACGTCGGTCCGGAGGTCTGAAGGTCCGTTCAGATTAAACTTGTTGGACCAGCATCTCCAAGACGTCTCTAAACGTTTGCAGGAGCTCGTCGTCACGCAGCTCGAACATCTCGACTTGGTCTCAGATCCGTCTCTTTCTGTTGGAGGCGTCTCAGCTTCAGGTAGAAACTCTGATCTGTCTCCAGCTGGTTGGCTTCCAGAACTTCAGAGGTCCACAGCTGCGTTGACACACCTGAACCTCCAGCTCTGACAACGTCTTTACTCCTGAGATCTTTATCTTTATTCCAGTGATGCTCGTTGTCCCTGCGGGAACCTTCAGTTCAACTTGGAACTTATCTGAACTGATCTGAACTGATCTGAACTGATCCGAACTGATCTTAACTGAACTGATCTGAACTGATCTGACCTGATCTAATTTGATCTGAACTGATCTTAACTGAACTGATCTGAACTGATCTGACCTGATCTGATCTGATCTGAACTGATCTTAACTGAACTGATCTGAACTGATCTGAACTGATCTGATCTGAACTGATCTGATTTGAACTGATCTGATCTGAACTGATCTGATTTGAACTGATCTGAACTGATTTGAACTGATTTGAACTGATCTGAACTGATTTGAACTGATCTGATCTGAACTGATTTGAACTGATCTGAACTGATTTGAACTGATCTGAACTGATTTGAACTGATCTGAATTGATTTGAACTGATTTGAACTGATCTGAACTGATCTGAACTGATTTGATCTGATCTGAACTGATGTGATCTGATCTGAATTGATTTGAACTGATTTGAACTGATCTGATCTGAACTGATCTGAACTGATTTGAACTGATTTGAACTGATCAGATCTGAATTCAGGGATTTCGGTTGAGGCTCGCCACCACCGTTCTGGTTCTGGTCCCGACAGGACGAGGTATTTTCAGATTTGTCTCCGGTGGAGGAGCTGATGATGGAGGATCAGATTTCGCAGCCGCAGCACTCAGACGGGCCGCGGGTCGATACCCGGCCGCTCGTCTTTCAGCTCAGCACATCAGAGACACGGACCAGGTCACCGGGACACCAGGACACCAGGACTCTGAACCTTTGGGACAAAAAGCTTCTGCTGCGGACAACAAGAAGCAGAGCATCAGTAAAACTCCAGCCTCAAATTGATGCCGGGTCAGTGAAACCGGGTCAGGCAGGTTCTGGGTCAGTGAAACCGGGTCAGGCAGGTTCCGGGTCAGTGAAACCGGGTCAGGCAGGTTCTGGGTCAGTGAAACGGGTTTTGACTAAAGGAAATACCAAAGAGGTGAGACCAGACTCTGTCTCTGATGCTGGGAGCAAAGAGCCTAAAGGTCCAGTTCAAACTGGGTTGGGCAGAACCGGTTCTGGTTCTTCCCTCGAGTTCAAGAATGTGTTTGTGTCTGAACGAGGTCAGAGGTCAAAGGTCAGAGTTAAAAACTTTCCTGTGAAAAGGTTCAGCAACAGGACTGAAGCAGGTGACGTGATGTCATCGTATGTTTCCACAAAACGATGACATCACTTCTCTGCATCACACCTGAGATGCAGCCAGGTGGAGCAGCGGGCAGGGATTGGGCGTCTTGCTCAGGGACACCACGACATGTGGGCACGCCTGGGAGTCGAACCGCAGCTTGCTGGTCCCCAGTCGGCTGCTCTGCCTCGGCCCCAAAAAATTAAATTAAAGCAGCCAAAGTCCAAATCCAGTCCTTCCAGAACCACGTTAACGGGTCCCAGGAATCAAACATCCGGGCTGAGCTCCCATGATGCCTTGTGTTTCTGAAGGCGGCCCCAAGCAGCTGAGCGGTACAGGATAAGTCCTGGGAGGAGCTGCAGCTGAAACGTGGCGTCAGAGGGTTTTCTCCGGCGCCACCATATGGACCTGAAGTCACAGCGAGGCGCTGATCAGTCCAAGGAGAGCTCATAAATCCACCCGGGTTCTGGTCGGGTGGAGGAGGCGTGCTGGTTTGATCACAGCGAGGAGAATTAAATTAAAGAACGATAACAAGTTTGTTTTCATCTCCTGAGCTCATAAATCTTCTGGAACCAGCGGGAACAGAACAGGTTCTTGGTCGGGTCGGACAGAACCGGCTGTTTTGACCCGTCCGTGTGAACGTGGACGGCCTTCAGCGTCACAGGAGGGAAAGCACCGATCAACGGCTCCTTCAGGAACAAGATGGAGGTGTCTGCGAGTTAAAAAAAACCAGTTTAAAAACATCCAAACTGCAGCCGAGCGTCTCGACTCAAACTTCAGTTTACAACAACGACGTGCTGCGTCTTCTTTCAGCTCGTTAGTTCCTGCGTCTGTAACTAACGATCTGGATTTAAACTTTCAGCTCATCTGACGGTGAGGCAGGGCTGATTTTAGCCTCTTTTTGTGTGGGGGCTCAGCCCCCCTGAAAAATAAAGCAACCATCTTTAGGATTTTATAAAGAAACTCAGTTCTCAAACTTTAGAATCACAGAAATGTTTAATAAATGTTTAATAAATGTTTAATAAAGGTTTAATAAAAATGGAATAAATGATGACTCTTAAACGGACCAGGAAATTCTATGATTTTTGTTGTTGTTGCACGTGTCAGATCCTCATCTCCACCTGCCAATCAATCCAGCACGCTCAGCAACTGACCAATCAGTGACCTCAGTTTGTCCCGAAGGTAAACGCCCCTTACCTGCAGGAGCTCCACCCCTTTTCCTCCGACAACATTGTCGGGGTTTTGCATTGCGAACACTTTGCAGTCAGAGGTGAATGCTCCCGGCACCCCGCGTCGTCACGGGGACGTTGTTTTTTTGTTTTTTTACAGAACTTTTATAAAGCTGGAAAATTGTTTTCAGCGTAATTTGGACCTTCTGATCCCAAATTGTAAATAAAAATAAAAAATGCACAAAAAACTTGCTGTCTTCACATGAGGACATTTTTTTAAAACCACTTCCTGTCCCAGGACAGAGTCTGGTTATTTTATGTATTAGGTCCTGATAATCCCATGGATCAAAGCTCGGCTCTCTGGATTTTACAGTTACAGTAGTTGTGTTTTGTTTTGTGTGTTTTGTGTGTTTTTTTTGTTTTGCGTGTTTTGTTTTGTGTGTTTTGTTTTGCGTGTTTTGCGTGTTTTGTATGTGTTTTGTTTTGTGTGTTTTGTTTGATGTGTTTTGCTGTGTGTGTTTTGTTTTGTGTGTTTGTTTTACGTGTTTTGTTTTGTTTTGTGCATTTTGTTTTGTGCGTTTTGTTTTGTGTTTTGTTTTGTGTGTTTTGTGTGTGTTTTGTTTTGTGCTTTTTTGTGTGTGTTTATTTTGTGTGTTTTGCATGTTTTGTTTTATGTGTTTTATTTTGTGTGTTTTGTTTTGTGTGTTTAGTTTTATGTGTTTTATTTTGTGTGTTTTGTGTGTTTTATTTTGTGTTTTGTTTTGTGTGTTTTGTTTTGTGTGTTTTGTTTTGTCATCCAGGAGTCAGAGTACTTTTATTAACATTGCACAAGTTTTCACCAGTACAGCGTGAATATGTACGCACAGTCATCCGGAAGGGGGCGAGTGTGTGAAGCTGCTGCTTATCAGACCACATGAGACATCATATCACATTATGTTCTTCAGCGCGGCCTCTCCCATCCGTATCGGGATGAAGGTCAAAGGTGTGAAAACAAGGAAAGAACCATGAGGGTCACAGCGTTGGTATTAAAAAAGATGTATCACATTTTGTCTTTCAAGACACCATATGAGACAGAAAAAACTATACCAGAAGCACATTTAAGACAATCACATGTTGCATTTTGAGACTGAGGCAGTGAGACTTCTGTCCATGAGACATTCCAGATAGCAAACAGTTCTGAGGTGAAACCAGCCGGCCTCCGATAACGCTCATAGAAAAGTTCTCCGGGGGGGGGTGTAGCGATAGTGCAGCTGTTTGCCTCAGAAAACACGTCTCAGGAGAAATTTGACATCCAGCCTTTTTCCAAGGCTGTTTAGGGTAAAGTCAGATAAGGATTACAAATATTTTTCACTTCAGGCAGACAGTATAATTCCTTCAGCCTTGAGTCTTGCTGGGCAACTCTGATATGGTCCAATTCTGGACTTTTTCCTCTGATCCAGCTGTGGCCCTTAGATGTTGACCACCAGCGTCCAGAGTCCCAATCCGAGCGGATGATCTGCGATCCTCAGATCGTGTTCACCTTCCGGATTAGCTCGTAAACAGCTGATTTCCGAGGTCACGGCGCAGATCAGATCGGGTGCTCCAGCATTAGGTCCTGCTGAAACTCTCCCTCATTTGCCGATAGGCCAGTGCTCCACAAAACGCCAAAAAAGCAAAGCGCCGCCATCGTAATCCAATTTAATCCAGATTCTTCACATTCCCTCAGAGCACACAGAGAGCGAGACGTCACCATTCCATCGAATCCATGGCGTATCCTCTCGTTTCGTCTGCGGGGATGGGCCGGCTCCCCCCGTGCCTTGCCTTTTGTTGAAATCTTTCAGTAGAGTTGAATTCCCATACCACCCAATTCATCTTAATCTTCGTTCGAGGTGCTTTCATGAGAAGCTACAGACAAGACAAAAAGCAGCGGCAGCAGGGGGGGGAGGACGGGGAGGAGAGGAGAAAAGGCGACTGCCTCCTTCAGAAGCCAGAACTATTTTGTGTGTTTTGTTTTGTGTTGTTTTGTGTTTTATTTTGTGTGTTTTATTTTGTGTGTTTTGTTTTGTGTGTTGTGTGTTTTGTTTTGTGTTTTTGTGTGTTTTGTTTTGTGTTTTTTGTGTGTTTTGTTTTATGTGTTTTGTTTTATGTGTTTTGTTTTGTGTGTTGTGTGTTTTGTTTTGTGTTTTGTTTGTTTTATGTGTTTTGTTTTGTTTTGTGTGCTTTGTGTGTTTTTGTTTTGTGTGTTTTGTGTGTGTTTTGTTTTGTGTGTTTTGATATGTGTGTTTTGTTTTGTGTTTTTTGTGTGTTTTGTTTTGTGTTTTTTGTGTGTTTTGTTTTGTGTTTTTTTTTTTGTGTGTTTTTGTTTTGTGTGTTTTTTGTTTTGTGTGTTTTTGTTTTGTGTGTTTTTTGTTTTGTGTTTTTTTGTTTTGTGTTTTTTGTTTTGTGTGTTTTTGTTTTGTGTGTGTTTGTTTTGTTTGTGTTTGTTTTGTGTGTTTTTGTTTTGTGTATTTTTGTTTTGTTTGTTTTTTGTGTTTTTTGTTTTGTGTGTTTTTGTTTTGTGTGTTTTTTGTTTTGTGTGTTTTTTGTTTTGTGTGTTTTTTGTTTTGTGTGTGTTTTTTGTTTTGTGTGTGTTTTTTGTTTTGTGTGTTTTTGTTTTGTGTGTTTTTTGTTTTGTGTGTTTTTGTTTTGTGTG